>JAWPHD010006254.1:82500-147911 GCA_037043455.1 Cyrtodaria siliqua | reverse complement strand
ATGTTTGTATGAATATGTTATGTAAGCTTGAGAAAAACAAAAGACTGGCACGCCCGGTGTCCGTATAAGTTGACTGTGTGATATTATGCTATGTCCCTGCGGCGTGGTATTTCATCGTGGCAGCACTATAAAGTTGGGCATAGATCTCACTGTTACAGGTATATACTGTCGTTATATGACTGAAATATTGTTAAACGCAACAGTAAACACCATACATGCATACATACGTACGCAGACACACCCACACACACACACACACACCCACATCATGCACGCACGCATGCACACACGCACACGCACACACACACACACACACATATTCATTTGGTCAAACATCATTTGTATTGGGTTATGAGGAGTGAATATATTGCACATGAGGTAAACAGTATGTGTCACTACCCATGAGGTAACAGTTTATGTCACTACATATGAGGTATTAGTATGTGTCACTACATATGAGGTAACAGTATGTGTCACTACATATGAGGTAACAGTATATGTCACTACCCATGAGGTAACAGTATGTGTCACTACCCATGAGGTAACAGTTTATGTCACTACATATTAGGTATTAGTATGTGTCACTACATATGAGGTAACAGTATGTGTCACTACATATGAGGTAACAGTATATGTCACTACCCATGAGGTAACAGTTGACTGGGGGAATTCCTACTGTGGCAACAGTATCAACATACCTCATTCGGCAATTATTCAAAACAGGAATTAACTTGTACGTTATGAAATCGACAATTGTGACTTTTTAAAAGGCAATGCATGTGAGCTATTTGTATAAATCAATCGGTGAAGATAATTAAATGCATCCATGACGAGCCGTTTTTATGGAAATCATCTACATTCTACATTGTACGTATTCTTCGATATATATAAACGGCATTAGGTAGTGACACATACTGTTACCTCATTTTCATTTATGATGATTACTTTCTATTATGATGTGGTCACTTTACATTATAAATAGAACGTGACCACATCATGATTTAAAGTGACCACATCATAATGGAAAGTGACCACATCATAATGAAAAGCGACCACATCATAATGGAAAGTGACCACATCATAATGTAAAGTCACCACATCATAATGGAAAGTGACCACATCGTAATGAAAAGCGACCATATCATAATGCAAAATAATCACAATCATTATGTAAAGAGACCACATCGTGATGGAAAGTGTCCATATCATAATGCAAGCGACCACATCATAATGCAAAGTACTTCATCATAATGGAAAGTGACCACATCATAATGTAAAGTGACCGAATCATTATAAGGAAACTTACCACATCATAATGGACAGTGACCACATCATGATGTAAAGTCACCACATCATAATGGAAAGTGACCACATCATAATGAAAAGCGACCACATCATAATGCAAAGTAGCCACATCATAATGGAAAGTGACCCACATCATATGTAAAGTCACCATTTTCACAATGGAAGTGACCACATCGTAATAAAAAGCGACATATCATAATGCAAAATAATCACATATTATGTAAAGTGACAACATCGTAATGGAAAGTGTCCATCATCATAATGCAAAGCGACCACATCATAATGCAAAGTAAACCACATCATAATGCAAAATTGACCACATCATAATGTAAAGTGACCACATCATTATAAGAAACTTACCACATCATAATGGACAGTGACCACATAATAATGTAAAGTAACCACATCATAATGGAAAGTGACCACACCATAATGACAAATGACCACATCATAATTTAAGGCGACCATATCAGAGAGAGATTAATATGGCGGACAGAGGTTTGTTTACATCGGACGCTCTGATGAAATCCGAAATATGCGAATTAGAAGTGAGCCTGATATCTAGAAAAAAAAAATAATGCTGATTGTGAAATGTTCACCTCTAAAGTGGCTCTATATTGTCCGATTACAATATATATATGGAGTTGAGTGCGTGGTTCAGTTATAGTGCGCCGTACTTCAGATCGAAAGGTCGTGGGTTCGATCCTCGACATGGCCAATGTTATTTATCCTGGTGAAAGATAATTAATCCACATTGCTTAGTACTGGTTCTACCAAGGAAACCTGCACATAATCTTCGAAAGGGAGTGTTGCAGTATCAATAGATAGCTATATTTACAATCGCCTATACCTTACCTGTGATTTACCTGTGTTACCTGTGACCGATATATACCTTTATGTGTTCTCTGCCATTTCATTTTAGCCAAACATAAACTATTTATCATCTTACTTCATAAGGATGCAATAAAGAATAAATACAGAAAGTAGGAATGGCCCCGGACAGGTTTGGTATTTAATCGACAGAAAAAGAATATCGGTATTCATCTGAAAGCTCACCTTTCCCTATTTGTGTCAAATATGTAACTCTTTATGTTATTTATGAAAGTTTAACTGTATGTAGCAATTACAAATCGTAATTATTCAATGAAATAAATTCATACAATATATTACACACACGTATTTAAATTTCTTTGAAATTAAGGTGTTTTAGAATTATAAACCGCAAATGTCACGATATAAGGAAACAGTCCTTTTACTTATCTGACTCTCTAACATAACGATCCTTTGCATTATCAGATTTCCATCGACCGTGCTTCTTGAACAAGCGCTCACTAACACCATTATTAGCAGCACTAGTACATCCACCTGACCTGAACAAGCGCTCACTAACACCATTATTAGCAGCACTAGTACATCCACCTGACCTGAACAAGCGCTCACTAACACCATTATTAGCAGCACTAGTACATCCACCTGACCTGAACGAGGTAACTCAAACACCGTGGAATCTAACCCATATTCGCGTAAATTCTCCATACTAATTTCCTGGCTCTACAATAGGAAATATTACCTCCTTTCCTGAGACTAATGTGCGTGATTTGCTAGAATGTTGGATATTTTTAAATATAAAGTCAATTGAATTGGAAGGAAAGTCGGCCAATTTAGATAGTACTCTAAATGCATGACAGGGCATGTCGGTTTTCCAGTTCTTGCACCATCACTGTTTCATCCTTATGAAATTGATCAGTTTTCCCTGAGGAAATGAAAACTTTCTTTTGGTTTTCTTCAAAAAGGATATGGAGGGCTGGCGTGGCGCAGTCGGTAGTTTCTGCGGATTTGTAACCGGAGGCCCGGGTTCAATCCTCCGTGGTGCCACTGAGTTCCGTCGGTGTGTTCTGGGCAAGACACTTTCCCTTAGCCTCGTCCGTCGGATGGGGACGTAAACCGGGCGGTCCCGTGTATCGGTCTATCCTCCGAGCACGTTAAAGAACCATAGGAATCTATTCCATAATAATAGTAGGGCACGGTTCCCGGATTCCTATGTATTCTTCTCGCTCTCTCTGGGGCGGCTCTAAATAACCTATACTAGGCACTTTTTTGCACAGTAGGCTTGCCAGTATGTCGAAGAATACCATCTATAGCAAACTTAACTAATTTAGAAATGCATGGATCCCGAAACCCAGCAACGTTGTGAGCGAATGTTATGCCACCAAGTGCGGCGTTTAACTTGGATGCTGATGGTAAAGAATCCTTTAGCGAGGACAAAAATAAAGCTACAGATAGTCAGAGGTCGCAATGAACACAAGCCGAATTTTAAAACTGTTTAAAATCGCAATTATATTGCTTGTAGGTATTGGCGGCTTTGATGTCTTAATGAAGTGCTTAAGGTCTTGAGTTCGGGCTGGAGACGGGAGTCCGAATTTATGTGTTCCCATATTCCCGTACTAGAACGCATTTGTCCAAATGTTTAACATAAAACGCTAATAAATCATTAAGTTCTAATTATAAAAAAGACCTTAAATCAACTGTCCACAAATCCAAAACGTTACCCGCCGTCAACTCTATAAAACAATATATCGAAATATTGATATCAAATACCACGGTGGCAAATAGTGTAGTGTGACCTTATATAAATGATGCGTATTATAAGTACAAGATTAATAGATTCGAACAGAGAGCAGATCGATTGATAGTTTAATAGTAGGCAACATATTTATAGTTTTTTCAATTAACTAATTATATGAGTATTTATCATTAATAAGATATACCTACCGAATTATTATAAATTAATGTGTACTTATGCAAGGGAAACAACTGCTGCATAATTATCAAACTAGTTTTGTAACAATTACCTCCCATTCATTTTTATACATATACACCTGATATAATTTAAATACATTATGATTCAAAATTGCTTAGATCTAGAGATCTATGTTTCATTTAGCCATGATCATTATCTATAATGTATTTCACTATAAAATGCGTGTAAGCAACAATGTGAACCAAGAATTATGTTGAAGTAAGCTTTATATAGCATTTCAAAATATCGCTATGAGGCACAATAATTTCATTTACAGTTGTATCACATACGTACAATTAAATCAAACTATTAACGTTTCCTTGTGAGGCACAAGACCTTCGTTTGCAGAGGCTTTATATAGCATATCAATATATCCTTGTGAGGCACAAAACTTACGTTTGGACTCGTACATTTTTATACTAGTAAACAATTTATTCTCGAATACCTTACGTACAATTAAGCCAACATATTAATGTTTCCTTGTGAGGCACAAGACCTTCGTTTACAGAGGCTGTAAACGGACAGTTTACAGAGTCTGTGAAACGGACACAGATACATGTGTACGATTGGAAGATAATCATATAATATAATCTAATAATATAATCATTTATCAATGTAAATCCTCCTATGCGATACAAACTTGATCATCATTCGCAACCAAAAACTAAATCCTAATAGCAAGCACTTTGCTAGTAAACCGTCTAGAACCTAATACGCTAGGATCACGGACAAAATGTCTTGGTTAGCACTAAACTCTAAAACATCAACATTGAGCAACAAGAGAATAAACCATTGAGGGCACGACAAGACAACACCGTAGACATACATCAACGTCACCGTCTTTTTGGGCTTTAGGTAGACGTCATCTTAGGGTCCACAGCCAGTCCTGTTATCGCACAATTAATGAGGAAAGCATAGTGGCGAACTGTAAATGGGTTGCAAAATGATAGGGGTCATAACGTCTTTTGATAAACATTTAACAAGTTTACAAAGTTAGTATGAAAGTGATCATGACCAAGGATCTTAAGAGTGTGTAAGTCATGTCACCGTAGAAGTCAGGTTGTGATAGTCCTTGTCGCAGAAAATTTCTTAAATTACGTTTATATTTGAAAAAAAAGATCAGGGTTACGCTAATACAATTTTGCAAAGTTTTACGAAGTTTATGGTAACGGACTTATGAAAAGCGAATAAGTTGAAACACATAGACCCCATAAGAAGTTGCTCGGGAACATCTGTTATGATATGTACCATGGGTATATATCTTTAATAATGTTCAAAAAGAACTCTTTATTACAGCGACGTCAAGAGCGTTGTACAGTCAGAAATGCCGTAGGGGCTATTTACAGAAAACATTAACGACTGAAAAAGAATTCAGTGTTTTAAAAAAAGTAAAATTTGCACAGTATAGGCCTGTAACAGGCGCCCGAACAAATTCAAGGTATAATATAATACCATCATAACAACTTTATCTAAATAATACGCACTATTTGTGTAGAATTATATATTTTATATGGATAATGTAGCTTAACATATATCATTAATAATCGCAATTTTTTCATATATCTAAGTACTATCGTATGGAAAATGCACGCATAACACATTAGGATAACATTGGTACAAACGGTATCAAACACACAACCAGTTAAACAACTTCAGTGTAGCCTTGAGTGTTTCAAAACAAGCTATAGTAGTAATACATACTGAAAAGGTGAACCCTTGAAGCAACAAACACAAACAAGAGAAAAGTAACAGATCGGTTTTACTAAATCTGTTCATTGAGAGGTAATTATACGATGCAACACCTCTCACGCCTCTAGCAACGGCTTAAGCGATATTCTACTTCAAAGCAACACAGAATGGGCTTAGTGACCCAAAAGGACCAGTAAATAATAACACTACTGTAAACATATATATGTACATCGAAGAGGAAAAGCAGCATTTAAGGATGACAGTCAACCACAAACACACAGAAACAAAGAACCAATGTAATATGAATTAAAGGGCCAAATAAGACATCACAAACACAAATGGATTGACAAAAGGCCACCGCCTTGGAACCGTCAGTGGCAAAAAAGGCCGCTGGGGTTTTAAACAGGTTCTAGGGTGCACCAATCCTCACACTTACCCTACTGTCAACCCAGTAAAACGGGACAGTGTAAATAAAGAAATCCCCGCCATGAACTATTCTCTAACCAACACGGCAGCAATTAATAGGCAATATAAGGTAAAAAGTATAAATATGTATGTTTCATACTGACACAATTGTTTAATTTGCTTATTTTATAATAGGACAAGTAATGTTTAGGGATGAAACAGTGAACTAGCAGGAGGTAATAGAAAAGTAATGCGTTGCCAAATGAAAATCAAGTTAAATTGGACCGATTTCAAGACCTGCACACGAGCAAAGAACAAAATGTTACGGGTAAAATGTAACAAGAAAGGAAGTAAAACCAGCAACAACTTTTTTTAATATAATCAACAATTTATTTAAATACTACAGTGAAACATATTCACTGGTAGAAAATACATAAGATTGATCCAGTATTCCTTTAAAATCCGATATACCAATAAAACTCAAATAATATTAATAAGTGTCCTTTTAATCTGAATTGTCAGATTAAAATAAAGTTGTCAAGTGTCCCTTTAATCCAATTTCACTTCAAGTCTTTCCTGTTGTTTAATTCATTATAGTCCAAAATGTCCAAATAATCCAATAATCCAATGTCAATAGACGGGCACAATAACTTTTTATCCTCTCACATATATGTTAATCACAGCATCCAATATTTTGTAAATTCTCATTAAAATAATGAACCAGATATTCCACTTTGAAAACTAATACTGAAAAAACCTAAGTTTTACTAAGGTCAGCTTATATACCAAGCATGGAACATTCTTGATTAAAGAATGTTCTGTAATAATCTACACATTTCATTATGTAAACACTAATTTAGAAATTACTAGAATTTTATATAAACACTAGATGGCAATCAAACAGTTTGTCTTAAAAAATAGAACACAATCCAGCTATTTATATATGTGCTATTAATAGAAACAAATTGACAGCCAGAAGCAATAAACATGAACACTTATATATATAATTTTATCCATGAGAGTAACACTTTCCCCCTTAAAGAAAAAGAATGATTTATGTAATAAAGCATTCTTTTGAACAATATGTAATAAGCAATGTAATAATATTATATTGTTTCAGTTCAATACATATGTCAAAGCATATATTACAAAATGGCATTGTTTTTAAATTAACAATAGTCATATATATATTGTATTACCATAATTTACGTTTAAATATACAAATGTATTTTAAACACGAGATAATGCGTCAGCAATCAAATTATCGTTTCCTGATATGTCTAATGTCAAAATTGTACCCTGCAACATTAAAGCTCCACCTAATTAATCCTTTTTATTTTTATTTTTATTTTGATTAATAAATGTGAGGGGATTGTGATCACTGAAGACAACTACGAGGGGGATTCAATATATTCTGTCAATGGTATTCGAACCACTGATACTGGAAATATAAAAAACTTTTTATTAAAATCCTTCAAAGTATGCCCCCTGAAACAGATGCCACACTTTCGGAGTCGCGCTATCCATGACGTAAACGCAGCAAAGTAGTCTCCCCTTGGTATACTGTTGAGACCGCTGAATATTCCGGCAGCAATGGCACTTCTGGAAGCATAGCGTCTACCAGAGAGGTTTTTCTTCAGCAAAGGGAATAGGAATAAGTCACAGGGACTAAGGGCGGGAGAATAAGGTGGGTGTTCAAGCTGTACCACTTTTCTTGCTCCAAGAAAGACTGCATAATTTTAGCTTTGTGAGCTGAGGCATTGTCATGAATCAGCTGGATGCCATTCACAACTTTACTTGGGCGTTTTTTCATGAAGTTATTTTTGACTGCTTTGACAACTTTGTCCTTGTAAATTTGGCCGTCTTGTTTTTCCCTGTTTGCATGTAATTTATACCACAGGGCTACTGGAATTAAAGAAAATTGCATAAAAAAACCTTTTTAGCAAACCTTTTTGTTCGTTTTGCAATGACCGGTCTTGCCTGATGTTTTACCCAACCATTGTTTATTGTTTATCCGCCACTGGGGCTCAAAAGAGTACACCCATGTTTCATCTCCATTGAGTAATTCAGACGTTTTTCCAGGATGACAATTTTCATATTTTTTAAGAAGATTTTTAGCACATTTGAAGCGTTTGGCCTTTTGTTCAGTTGACAGCAATGAGGGACCCATCTAGCACAAAGCATTTTTAATTTCAAACTGTTGGTCAAAATGTGATGAGTTGTGCCTTCTTAGATGCCAAGACTATTAGCTATCTTAGAAACTGTATACCGCCCATCGTCGTCTACCATAGCCTTCACAGCATCAATGTTCTCCTTTGTTGCTGCAACAACAGCCCTGCCAGGACGGTTACGGTCTTTAATGCTAAGTTTACCCCCTTTAAATGTCTTAGCCCAAAGAAAAACCGTTCTCAGTGTTACGGCAGAACTGCCATGTACACGGCACAGTTCATCATAAATCTCTTTTGCCATACTTTTAAAGCAACCCCGGCTTTAACGTAAGCCCTAATTTCAATTTTTTCTTAACTTTTCATGATAGCATTGAAATATAGCCACTATACATGAGTGCGCATAATTCAACAAATGATATCTTCGTCAATTGTTATCGGATTAAACCACTATTTTGCATGTACGTAGTTAGTGAAATCGCCTTCAAATGCACGAGTTTTCAATTCACTAATGTAAGTCGGTTTCTACGGAATCGCATTAGTGACAGAATATATTGAATGCCCCTCGTATCAGTGAAACACATGAAGTTAAATAGACTTCAAAATGCTGTAGTGCCAAAATCAGAGAAAGACACTATTTTGCAATAGTAGAGTAGTTCTTCTGTTTGTTTAATTTTTGAGAACAGTAACAAACTGGATGGTCAATACCATTTTTATCTTCTCGCAACGGTACTGGGCAAGCACCAATATCACTTGCATCAACAGTTAACTTAAACTGAAATTCAAAATTTGGCGTTGAAATTACTGGTGCACTCATAAGTATGGCTTTTAATTTATCAAATGACTCTTGACATTTTTCAGTCCAAATATATTTATTTGTTTTACACAGTAAGTTGGTCAAAGGGTCAGCAATGACTGAAACATTACGACTACATTTTCTATAACAACCAGCCATACCACAAAAACGCATCAGTTGCTTTTTACAAGTCGGAACAGGAAATTCAGAGAAAGCCTTAACCTTAGCTTCAATAGGTTTACCCTGACCCTGTCCCAATTTGTGTTCTAAAAACGTGACAACAGCGCGACAGAATTTTTGCGCGACTCACTTTTCACTCGCGCGACTCAGCGCGACTCACTTTTGTTGAGGTTGACTGTTAACGTCGTATCTGTAAGACGGTCGAAGAAACTTCTTATGGTCCGCATATGGTCTTCCCATGTGTTATTGTAAATGATGACGTCGTCGATGTACGCGTCACATCCATCTAGATCATATATTATCATATTGGCGAGACGTTATACTTTATACTGAAATAGTCCATCTGTAGTAAGAAATGGAGATACTTCTTTTGCTCTTTCTGTGAGAGATACTTGCCAAATCCTGTTAGAAGATCAAATTTTGTAGCGCATTTGGCATTTCCAATGTTATCAATACAGTCATCAATTCATTGAATTGGAAATGAGTCAGTTTTGGAGACACTACTGACTTTTCTATAGTCAGTACACATCCGGTAAGTATTATCCGGTTTTGAAACTAGAATACATGGTGAACTTCATTCACTTGTACTTGGTTCAATGAAATCATTGTCCAATACGGATTGAATTTCTTCTTTAAGATATTGTTGTTTAGAAGGATTCATTCTGTATGGATGCTGTCTTTTTGGAGCCGAAAATCGTCATCATGAAATATTTTGTCTGTTCTTGTAGGAACATTAAAAATTACGTGCTCATAATCATATAACAATTGTTTCAGTTCATGTATCTGTGATGGATCTAGATGGGACAGTTTCTCGACATAATTTAGATACTAATCAGTGGTCCAAACCACGAAAAGACGCTTATTTTTGATTTTGGTGGCAAAAATTAGTAGAATTGTTTGACTAATATAATGTGTTTGTATAATGTGTGTACATAATGGTTCTGACGCATGCCAGACGTGAATTTGCATATTAGGTTCATAAGTGAGGTCAAAGGCCAAATGAGTTCAAAAATCGGCAAAATCGCTATGTCATAAAATTATCGTCATTTATGTATTTAATTACACATTCAATTTCTTTCATTTTGATATATTTTACTTTTGATAGCATTTATACAGTTGTGCAGATTTTTTAAATGTTTTTTCTGTCTGTACGTTTGGCCATTTTATGCAAATAAATGTCAGTAAGTACAAACAAATGCAATTAAAATACGAGGTTAAGAAATAGTTTAATATTTAGACAGGATTCGGCTTTTTTTTTAATATTTAGGTTTTGTGGATACCGTACACTTATGTTGACTAGTTAGGAACGATTAAACATGTATATTTTGCATGAAACCTGCATGTATATACGTCATAGTTTTCAACTAGTATATACGTCATAGTTTTCAACTGGTTATGCAGATAGTCCGGCAGTAGATGACCAAACCCAAAATTATCGTCCACGCAATGTTTTTTGTTGATGGTTTTAATATATTTAAGGTATGCTGATTCTGAATCTGAATGATGCCACACTGGCATCCAAGATGGCTGCCGTGACATTAAAATAACAATATCTTGGCTTCAGCATTAGCTTCGACATTCATTTTGGTGTCTATGGATAGGTTTTTTGGGTCAAGGAATCCATTTCTAACTTCACCTTACTTATAAGTTATATAAAAATATCCAAGATGGCCCCCAGGATGGCTGCTGTGACACTAAATGACAATATCTCGATTTTTGCATTAGCTAGGACAATCATTTTGGTGTCCATGCATAGGTTTTTGGGTTCAGGGAATCCACTCCACCTTACTTATACACAGATATCCAAGATGGCCGCCGTGACATTACATTGACGTTATTTTGGCTTCTTTATTAGCTGGGAAAATCATTTTGGTGTCTATGACTAGTTTTTTTTTGGGTCAAAGAATCTATTTCTGACTACAAATTATCTACTAGATAAAAACAAATAACCAAGATGGCGGCCAAGATGGCTGCCGTGACACTACAATGACAATAAATTGGGTGGCTTTGAAGTAAAATACCGCTTAAGCCGGTGCTAGGGGGAGTGAGAGGTGTTGCTTCTTTCGTTACTTCTCATGAACAGACTCAATAAAACCGAGTCTGCTGCTTTATTCTCTTAATTGTGTTTGTTGCTCTCAAAGGATCACCTTTATCAGTATTTATTGGCTTCTGCATTATCTAGGCCATTCATTTTTGGGTCTATGGATACGTTTTTTTGGTCAAGGAATCCATTTCTGACTTATTCCAGAGCTTATTAACTTATAAGTAAAATACAAATATTCAAGATGGCTGCCAAGACAGATGGCTGCCGTGACATTAACATGACAATATACTGAATTCAAGATCAGCTTGGACACTGCTTTTGGTGTCTATGACTAAGTTTCGGGGATCATCTTGGTGACTCATCTTTTTAATTTAGCTGTTTTAGTTATCTAGACGGCTGCTTTAAATACAAAACCTGCAATCAAATGCATGTATACGCCACTTATAGATATGGTGCTATCTGGTCCAGACACATTGATGACTGCTATGGCTGAGGTGCCTTAAACTAACAATACAGTGCGGACAAGCTTTTACAGTCTTTATAGGGGATCAACAGCTGTACCGTTTGATGATTAAAATTATGTGGGTACATCCTACATTGTTTAAACATTTGGTTTCAAGACTTGAGGGTATGCATATGCTAAGGAATTTTGTTTTTGTACGTGTATAAATAGTTAATTGTGGGTTAGAATAGGTTCTAAATGCTGTTTTTGGAGGCGTATTACGTATGCTCACCGGAAAGTACTATCCACAGGACACTAGGGCTCTTAAGATAGTCACTGAGAAAGCCTTGCACTGCGTGTTAGAATGTAGTAATTAGAGACTAGAACTGCTCGTAGTGGAATATATAAACTGTGGTTAGACATATGAAGCATGGGCTATAAAATAAAGTATGGTCGGGGGCTTGTTGGTATTAAACTCAATCCATCTGCTCTGAAAAGATGGGCATTGAGTCTTTATCTATGCACATCAAAGATGTAGCCGATATGAGAGAAGTTAATACAAAATCGCTTCAGGTTACAAAAATGAGAAATATGGTCCCAAACGAAATGGCAGCGTAGGTCCGCACTTTACCTCAAGAGGAAATTAACTATACAACGTAGTGGAATATATAAACTGTGGTTAGACATATGAAGCATGGGCTATAGAATAATGTATGGTCAGAAATGTTTATCTAAACAACCTGTATGCGGTATGGTCGGGGGCTTGTTGGTATTAAACTCAATCTATCTGCTCTGAAAAGATGGGCATTGAGTCTTTATCTAGGCACATCAAAGATGTAGCCGATATGAGAGAAGTTAATACAAAATCGCTTCAGTTTACAAAAATGAGAAATATGGTCTCAAACGAAATGGCATCGTAGATCCGCACTGTACCACAAAGAGTAAATTAACTATACACAGAAAAGTACAACACAATGAGTGGTGAAGACAGGGTTACCGACTTGAAAGGTCAGTAGGCAATATGACCCACTGGTGAGCTTAAAACGATTTTAAGTGTACACAACCTATCCTGTCTTCGGCACTCAAATTGGCAAGTGTAAATAAAAGGAAACTCCAATCAATAACAAAACTCTAACAATAAAGTCCACATCAAGAGAAATTAGTAACCGATACATGTATATGTTATTGTAAAACTATATAAAACATAATTAGAAACACAGCAGTTGCAGTCAAAGACAAAACCAATCTAGGGTATTACCACAAAACCCGAGGGACGAAAAGGATTTCTGAAGGGGCAGTCATGGAGTCCGTGAGGTTGTCCGCTCATCGCACAAGAGAAAAGTGAAGCGCAGCAACTGACTGTAAAGGGGTCAATCACCAGCATAAGGTGCATTGTAATACTAAAGGGTCGTATTTTCTTTTCTGACGAATTTCCTGAATAATTTTGTAAAGTGGTCTGGAAATCCGTCACACCTCTTTAATTTCTTAAGTTTATGTATCACATCTCTACAGAATAAAGGTTGTGATATTCCTAGTCGCAGAACAGATTTTAGGTTGGTGTTTTTCTTCTCCAGCAGGGTTTTGTTGAGGCGATAGAATGTTGAGAAAGATCTGCCCAGTTTGTGATAACGAAAACCTTTTTGAAGGAGTTTAGTTGTAATAACTTAATTTCGATAATTAAAATCCTTAACATCGTTAGTTATGTGGGCAGAATCCATCTTAATACCTCTTCATAAAAAGGGATCAGTTAATTGTCCTGATAATTATAGAGGCATTGCATTTATAGATACATTTAGCAAGATATATATTAGTATACTCGCAAGACGTGTTACGTTTTATGCAAATGTGTTTGATAAAATAACTGAATCACAAGCTGGTTTTCGCCCCGGATATTGTACAATTGACAATGCATTTATACTTCAAGCAATCATTTCTAAATATCTATATAAAAAGGGTAAAAAGCTATTTGTGGCATTTGTAGATTTTATGAAAGCTTTTGATTGGGTAAATATAAGTAAATTGTTTACAATCCTTAGAAAAGGTGGAATTAAAGGAAAACTATTGCAATCAATACAAAGCATATATAAAAACGTTAAAGTGTGTGTGAAAGCTAATGAAAAATGTACTGAATATTTTGATTGTCCAAGAGGTTTACGACAGGGCTGTGTTCTCAGTCCAATTTTATTTTCATTATTTATTAATGAACTGAGTGAAGAAATGTGTAATAGCGGGTTATATGGAGTGCAGTTAACACCTGATGTTGTAGAAATATTATTACTATTGTTTGCTGATGATGTGACATTGATAGCAGATACTGTAAATGGTCTACAAAAGAAACTTGACTTATTATATCAGTATTGTAATACATGGAAGCTGAAAATGAATACTGATAAAACTAAAATTGTTGTTTTTAAAAATAGTGGATATTTAGCAAAAGCAGAGAAGTGGTTTTATGATGGAAAACATATAGAATCTGTAAGTGGTTACAATTATGTTGGATTGTTTTTTACATGTCGATTATCTGTGTACCAGATGGCGAACGCACTGGAAATAAAGGCAAAACGTGTATTAGTTGCTATGCTAGCTTCATTAAGTGAGCTAACCCCGATACCTTACAGTATATATATTTTAAACTATTTGACTCAAAAGTTAGTCCGGTATTACTTTACGGATCAGAACTGTGGGGATTTGATCAAAATTGAATGTATTGAAAGGTTTCATATGTATGCTTGTAAACGTGTTATGAATGCATCTATAAATGCATGCAATGCAGCAGTAATGGGTGATTGTGGTAGATACCCTATGTATATAGAAGTCAACAAAAGATGTAAAGTATTTGTTTAAAATTATAAAAATGCCTTGCACAAGATATGTTAAAAAATGCTATGAAATGTTGATTCTTTTAGATAGTCATGGATATGAAAATTGACTAACAAAACTAAAGCACAATTTGTATTATTATGGCTTTTGATATATATGGGCACGGCAGAGTGTTGTCAATGAAAATGTTTTTATAAAGCAATATGAGTTAAGGCTCAGAGACCAATATATACAGAAGTGGAGCGAACAAGTAGAGGATAATGCAAAGCTGCATTTGTATAGGTATTTTAAATCTGAACTTGTTGTAGAAAATTATTTAAACGTGTTAAATATTAAGAAATTTAGAATAGCTAAGGTATCTTTTAGAACATCCTATCACTCTCTACTCATAGAGAAATGACGGCATGTAGGTATGTCTAGAGAGAGACGTTTGTGTTTTCACTGTTATAATGTTATAGAAGACGAATATAACTTTCTACAGATATGCCAATAATTCTAACATGATTTAAGATCGTTATATATTCCTAAAAAGTACTATGCGTATCCTAACAAACACAAGTTTAATATTGTCATGTCATGTAAAAATGAAAGTGTTATAAAACATATAGCTATGTTTCTTTACTATGCTTTCGTTAAACGAAGTGAATTTATTCATGATTAGTATGTACTGTTATATAATAGTGATAGTATTGTATTGATGGTATTGTTAGTTTATTGTACATTTATGCATAACAACCAAACCACGTGTAAATTTATGATAAATATATTGTATACATGTTATGTGTTTTGGCTGGTGGCCTGTATCACTAATAAAATATTGAATATTGAACATGTCAGTTCAAGACAACCATAAAGAAGAAATGCAGCTCGTATGAAATACCATGCATAGGATAGAGAAACTTAGCAAAGCATGACGTCATTTTTATCGATGGTAAAGACGTCCTGTGGTTATTGACCTTCAAATGGTACAGTTCAAGACTTGACCAATTCTGGAGCTATATTTCTAACAAACTGGTCAAATGTGAAGCCTCTCTCTCGCTCCTGTGACAATGCGATCAAATATACCGCCAGAGCGGTTGTGCATCTAAGCAACCCTGTTCAACTGCAAGATGTGGTTGTTACACTGCACTGTTTTCTGTCAACGCAATATGCCAAGCAACTGCCAAAATAGATGGACTAAAGATGCTGCTGAGTGGCGATGAAGTTTTTTTGTAGGCATCTCGGCAGCATTTGTTTCCAAAACAAATCAAACCCTTAATATTTTGAATTAACACATCTTTCAGGAAACTTTAAGCAGGGCAATTTTGTATGTCATACATAATGATGTAAATTGTTTGACCTTATTTGTTAATGATATGCTTGCCTTAATTTTGCTATGTCTGTTAACTGTAACATGTATCTTACTCACAGATGCTTATTTTTGGGAGAATAAATGCTATACATTCAACACCATTTTAGTTATTAGAACCCTATATCATTGTTTTGCATTCAGCTGTCCTTTGACCTAATTTTGAGGCTCATGAGCATGTTCAGCTTTGGCATGCATTGGAACGGTTATCCACACACCCTAAGGATTACGTTAAGCATGCATGCCAAATTCTACTAAATTTTGCCTTCAAAAGTTTTTTATCGCGTGATGGACCACTGGCTATACACCAGGATCACTTTTGTCGAATATTCATACTCATTTTGTAACTCGGCACTGGAATTATCAATTGGGACAGAGCAAACTAAATTAACTGAATTTGTAGAAGGGCTATCTCTGTCAATGTATTCTTTTAACATTTTAATATGACAAAGTTGACGTTGTTTTCTCCTTCCATGCGTATTGATAATATAATTTAAATCACTAACCCTTTTTTCTACTGTATAAGGGCCATGATATCTAGCTTGTAAAGGCTTTCCAGGAATAGATAATAAAGCAAGAACTTTATCACTTGAAATTTCTTTCTTGTGCAGTCAAGTCATTTCTTGCTTTCATTTTCGATTGAGAAGATTTGAGATTAGACTGAGCTACCTCACAATTTTTTGACAGTTTGTGTCGAAAATCAGACACATACTGTAGCAGATTCAAAGAAATATCTTCTTCAGAGAGAATTTTCTCTTTTAATAATTTAAATGGTCCACGAACAGTGTGACCAAAAACTAGCTCAAAAGGACTGAAGCCAATTGATTCTAGGACGGACTTCCTAACTGTGAAAAGTAAAAAGTGTACGCCTTCATCCCAGTCCTTATTGGTGTCAAACAATAAGACCTAATCATATGTTTCAATGTCTGGTGAAATATTTCCAGAGAACCTTGACTTTCAGGATGATAGGCAGAAGACTTGAACTGTTGCATGCCTAACTCATGCATTACCTGTTGAAATATATCAAACCTAAAGTTTGATCCCTGATCAGACTGGACATATTTTGGAAGGCCAAATAATGTAAAAAACTTGACCAGAGCCTTCACATTAGACTTTGTCTACATATTCCTACAGAAATATAAAAAGATTGGACAGGGAAAGTAGCATTCAAGGAGGACAGTCAACCACAAAACACAGAAACAAAAACGCAAACAGACAAACAAGAAGGCAAAATTAATAATAAATGCAAACGACATCACAAACACAAAAGGGTTGACAATAGGGCTACCGCCTTGGTATGGTCAGTGGCAAAGTAGGCTTCTGGTGGTTTAAACCGGTTCTAGGGTGCACCAAACCTCACACTTACCCTACTGTCATCCCATTAAAATAGGACAGTGTAGATAAAGAAATCCCCGCCATGATCTAATCTCTAACCAACAAGGCAGCATCAATAGGCAATATAAGTAACTGGAATAGATTCAGGAAAACTTGTGGACGCACACATAATTATCAACAGATATTGATTACAAGGTCTTAGACAAGGGTCCAACACAGTCTACTATTATTTTACTAAAAGGTTCATCAAATGCAGGAATAGGTTTAAAATGGGCTTTGGGAATCTTCTGATTGGGTTTCCTACCATTTGACATGTATTGTGAAACATTCTTTTTGATATTTGGCCAATAAAATGAGACAAAATCTTATTGAGACCTAAATGATCAGACAAAGGAGTTTCATGGGCTAAACTGAGAATCTCCTGACGATATGACATAGGAACCACAATTTGTAATTGACTGTCCAATCACCATCAGCGGGATATCAGATGGTCACCATTTTCTCATCAGGATCCCATGTTTATTAAAATTGTGAAGCTTTTTTTTTACTAACGGCCCTAACAAATAAGTTAGAAATCTCAGGATCTCTATGCTGTTCACTTAAAAGTTGTGATCTAGTTAGTTTGTCATGATCTTTGTCATTCAAATAATTGGAAGGTGTGAATGGGATAATAGAAAAAACGTCGTATTAGGTTAAATCCTGTATTGGAACTGAATCATAACAACCAAAATCAGTGAATTGATGTCAACGACACTGACGTAACCAAAATGCAAAATAATGCGCGGAATATTGTATACAATAATTTGAAATTCCCGACATA
Organism: Cyrtodaria siliqua; assembly: GCA_037043455.1. Taxonomy (NCBI): domain Eukaryota; kingdom Metazoa; phylum Mollusca; class Bivalvia; order Adapedonta; family Hiatellidae; genus Cyrtodaria; species Cyrtodaria siliqua. The sequence continues at coordinate 129,762 of JAWPHD010006254.1, read as the reverse complement.
CTCGTAGCCGCGAAAAGTGATAATATACGTAATTTCAATTACGATTATTTGTCATTATTAATGTATCTGGTTAAAACCGGTACAGTTTATTTCACCAATGTCTGTTCGGATCTTTGCTGCCCGCACATGGTCATTATTGCCAGTGGCTAGTTCCTCGAAGACGGCCTGTTTCCATGGGGAACGAGGTGAGTCATGATGAATCTGTACGACTTATGATTGTTGTTCCCTGTCGTCTGGTGATGTTCTCTCAGTGCGGTCAGGTACTCTCGTCGCCATATTTCCCGGAAGTGGTCGATGAGCGGCTTCTGTACTCTGGTTCGTTTCGCTATGCTAGAGTTGTCACGTTGATTGAAGTCTGTGAGATCGTCGACTGGGGCATCTAGGTAAGGTAGAGTTGTAATCCTTCGTCCGTAGATGTGCAGGTGTCACAGGATCCGGACCAGCAGAACAGGAACTGACGTAGGTTAATGGACGGTCATTCTTGATGACTTCTATCTCTGCTACCACTGTCTGTAGAGCATCAAGGGAGATGTATGAACAACCCATATCTTCTTCAGCGTCGTCTTCGTTAATCCAATCAGTCGCTACCACTAGACTCCATACCAAGCTACACGTTTTGGGATGAATTTACACTGGGTTCCCTTTTGGTTGAGGGAGTCCTGAACTGATGGGGATTCAAGCAGTCGTCGTAGGTGGTTCGATGCTGTCATGTAGTTTGTCGCATTGTCGGAAATCATGACGCTGGATAGGGACTTCCGGCTGGAAAATCGTCGTGAAACTTGAAATAATGACTCTTCTGTGAGATCAGGAACGACTTGCAGATGTACAGGTCGAGTAGATGCGAATATGTAGACTTTGGATTCACTTCCGGAGCTGTTTCTGACTAAAAGTGCGCCGGTGAAATCTACGCCGGTAAGAGTGAATGGTCGACTCGTCGTCTCTTTACCTCGGTAGAGGCGGTGGATCTGGTACTGAATAAGAGCTTTCGGTGACCTTCCGACAGATGACGCACTTCCAAATCACGGCTCGAACACACTGATGTATAGATGGAATCCAATAATAGAGATAATATAACTCACTCCGGTATGATTCTCGTGTACTTCGAACACAATGAGCTGTGCGAGGGAATGTTTCACCGGAAGTAGGTAGGAAAACTTGGTCATCTCATATAATGGGGCGGTGTGTATTCTCACACCACACCGGACGTCACAGTCGGCATCAATGAAGAGTCTCAGCTACATCACGAGCGGTAGGCGGATTCTGTTGGATTTCAAGTTGGCGATTTCGTCTGTATGGTGATCTCTGGCAGATTCTTAGCCACATCATTTCGCCATGCATGAGGTACTGCAAGCGGCCAATGACGCCGCAGGTTTCTGTCAGTTCTGCAGTTGTGTATAAATCTCTGTACATAAGCCAAAAGGGGACGGACATCCATAGCATATTGTTGTTGAACTGAGTCGCGGTACGTTGTTGTCTTTGGTAGGGCAGTATATCCATTTCCGGTCTCATGTCTTCTCGTGGATTTCATTGACGCGGTTTGCGATGAATCTACTTAATGGTTTCTAAGTAGGAAGACCTCTTGAACATCGACGGTCGACGTGGGATGCGAGGCGCGCACCAACAACAGCAGCCATTAATTCTAAACGTGGTAAGGTAAGCTTCTTTAATGGTTTGACACTTGTCTTCGACATGACTAATGCTGAATGGCATAGATATGCGGCAGCTCCATACGACTGTTGGCTGGCATAGGCAAAAACATGAAGAGCACTGTCAACTGTAGTGTCGTCTGTTACTGGCTGATTGCTAACAAAATGTCTAGGGAAGGTGCTTGTCGTCACAGCTGTCAAATCTCCAGGTAATGCCGACCACCCGTTGGTTCAGTTCTTTAGTCAGTGGTGTATTCCAGTCTAACTTCCGTTGCCGCAGGTCTTGGAGTAGAATGTTCGCCCAGATGGTGGCAGGACTAAGGAGACCAAGTGTATCGTAGATTCTAGAAGTCTGCTGAAGAATCAGGCGCTTCTCGGTGAACTCAGTGGTCCGGATGGGTCTCTCTGGAAAGGAAAGCTCATCAGCGTCTGTATTCCACCGCATGTAGGACCTTCGTAATCTTGTCAGTATCAAGAACACCCTCGGATGTAGCTATGCATCGCAGTTGATGGCTGTTGGATGTACACGATCTGTGGTTGAAGTCAGCGCCCGCCACTAGGTCACGTGTCTCCCGGAAGTAAGCTGACATCAGCTTCCTGTGAAACACCAGACGTACAGGTCTCTCCTGAGGATCTCACTTACCCAGTTGCCTTTGTAACTGTCAAGATGCTTCAGCAGTGTAGCATTCGGAATGAATGGTTAACAAGCAGCACCGAAGAGAACTATTTTAAATCTGTAGGTTGTCAGTGAACTGCTTTGATCGATCGGATCACTTAGATAGAGGAATCTCGTAACATCTCGGTCATTCTCGTTGAGCTTGAAGGAATGCCTTCTCGATGTCGATCGATACGGCGTTCTTCTGAAGTCGGAATTTTATAAGAAAGAAGCTCGTCAGGTTGCTCAAACCTGGTGGCGATGACTCGAGACTGTCATTGAAGCTTGTTTGGACATGTGACCCTTTGGACAGTCTTACACGATGTGCATTGGGGTAGTCGATGAATCCTTCTTGACTCCATGATGGGGTATATAATGAACCGGACGGGATGTAGTCTGTGATTCGTCGACCTTTTCTATGAATCTTCTCTTCTGCTCTTCTATAATCTGGCAGTACTTCTTTAGAATGGCTGGTTCCCGGCGTAGGCGTTGAATGGTATTTTCGGTCCGTCTCTTGGTGACGCTGTAGTTGCTTGTTAACGGCAGATGGTTTTGTTTCCATGGTAGTTTTGCTGAGTACCGCTCATCAATAAACTAAATTGATGACTTCTGGTAGTCCTCTAGATAATGTGCTCTTGAGCCGATTTTCCAAAACCGCTCAGTGTCAAAACTGCTTGGTGACGATGTAATGACGTTCAGGATGTACTTGACGATGTCGCCGGAAGTGGACCAGACAAGAGAAATCCTGTCTTCGACTTCGCTGCTGTAGGACCGTTGCCAGGCACAATTCTGTTCTGGACAATCTGCCAAAAATGATCTGCACCGATTAGCAATAAAATCTCGAACAAAGAAATGTCGTCGTCTGTGACCGGATGTGCCAGTTTCAAACCAGAGATGTCACTGTGGGCTACATGTTGCGAAGTGTCACTGCTATCGTCGGCACTATGAGGAACTGTATTGATATCTTCTCACCCGGGTCTGTAATCAGGAACACCTTCACTGTCTCTAGAGGGCGCGCATTCTGACTTGATGTTCCGAACGGTGGATGACGTCGATTCCGGTACGAGAAAGTCGAAATCTCTCTACCAGTTTCTCTGTTATAAAAGAAAGCTGGACACCCTCGTCAAACCGGATATTGGTGTCGGCTCGAAACCAGTCGTGACATACTTCAGCTATCGCTGTCTTTAGCAGTACGTTCAGTCTCGAATGCGTAGTCGAGTGAAGAAGGGCTCCAATTGACTTTCACCGGAAGTAATTGATGGCTCTGTAGGTGCAGATGACTGTGCGGGTTTACGATCGCAGATGCTGGTGTGAAGTTTTCGCTGGCAATGACGACATCAGAAATTGGATCTACAAAACGAAATCTGGTGGCTTTCAAAACAATTAAAACATAATTGTTTCCTTTTAATAATGTCAACGCATGCTTGATACGAATTTACCTTTCCACATTCATTCAGTGTATGGTATTCTGTATAACCGTAAATGACACTGAACCAAACGTCTCTTGATCTTGTTCTAGCGATTCCAAGCCGCGAATGTAGGATTCCAGCTGGTCGTAGTGTCTGCGCAGTCATGCGAGTTTGTTACCTGGGGCCGGAAGTTGAAGTAGTGCATTCATGTATGGACGATCTTGTGAGGTTGACCGAAACCTTCTTGTAAATGACTGATGGCTCTTCCATAGTTCGCATTCTTCAGTGCAAACCCGGACATGGCACTAGCGGCAATGTCTTGGAGTTGCGCTTTCAAGTAGGCGAACTTCTGAACGTCGGACAGCGAAGTGTTGTGATGTACCGAAGATTTGTATGAGTCCCAAAATGGCAGCCATTGTAATAAGTCTGAGAATGACGGAAAATATAGTTTCGGGAACTTACGAAATTGTGAAACAGATTAACTTACAATCTGCTGTGAATTCTGGATCTCCGGATGGGTTGGAAATCGCATCTCGTGGCAAACATCGTCTATAGCACCCCCTTGTGACTTCCAGTACGCTGCAAGCGCCTAGAGTTGAATTTCCAAATTCAGAGGGTAGTTCTCGGCTTTCAGCATCTCTTCCTCAATGTCTGCTGGGTCTAGAAGATCTAATATTTTCTGGTCGGTTTTCCGGACGCACTCTATCTTCTGCTGAACTACCGTTCGAAGTATTATGTCAAAAGCTGTAGGAGATGAATCTTGCTTTTCGTCATAGATTATCTGCAAGTACTGTAAAATGACTCGCCTCTGACTAAATCTCAATAACTGTAGTCGCTCCATAGTGAATAAGATCGGTCACGGTACCAATGTAAGTGGGGTAATAGAAAAAACGTCGTGTTAGGTTCGTTCCTTATTGAAATTAAATCATTATAATCAAAATCAGGGAAGTGACTTCAACGTCAATGACGTCATCAAAAATGCACAATAATGCACAGAATATTGTATTCAATAGTACGAAATTCCCGACAGAACGAGAATGATCTGAGAAGTGAATATTATCTTCAGATTGTCAGATGAGCTTATATCAAGAGATTTGTTAACATCTGTATTACAACACTGACCAATGAATGTATCAGCCAAGTTAACGTCAGAAGAAAGATCATTCTCAATGGCTCTTTTTGCCATAGCTCGAGTAACTGCACAAGCCGGATACAAATAAGTAGAAACGTGGAACAGCTTTCACAGAACAATATCTTGATAGGGATAGGCTTGGTCGAATCACCAATTAGTGATATAGAACCTTCAGAAATGAGTGGTTCATAAGTCTCCATAACAGAATCAGACTGGGATTTTGTTTCCAACACAAGACTGGGGATTATCATTAAAGAGGTGAGACCAGTAGGTTTTACACCTTCTTATTGTTGTTTTTGCTTTCCTTTTAAAATTAAGCAATCTAAAATAAGGTGACCTTTCTTTTTTTAAATAATTGCAATAGTTAAGTATTTTCATTAGATGCTTGATATTTTGAAGTACTAGTACTCAAAATACGAGATTGATAATTAGAAGTACTATCGAGTTTTCTGAGATGGTTTATTAAATGCAGAACGCTGCTGAGGACTTGATTTATGAATAAAATAGACCTTGTGAGTTAATGAATAGTCGTCAGCCAAGCGAACAGCGTCTTCGAGGGTTTCAGGGTTTTGCTCATCCAAATAGTTTTTAACATCATCTTTAATTAAAGTAAGTTGCCTCGAATTATCACGATCAATTTTCTTAGATGCACACCATCTATTAAATAGCTGTTCTTTGGTTCTTCTTTGGTTCGAGCGAATTCAACATTTGATGCGTTTGGTCACATTCTTTCTTAATTTCTAAATTTCTGCCTATATGCCTCTGGAACAAATTCATAAGCTTTTATTGTTTGTTTGTTTGTATGGTGTTTTACGTCATTTTCAACACATACAAGGTTATATATGACGGTCGATTTTTTTGTGGTGGAGGCAGACCGACCACCTACTTTTCCTGGGTAGAACCAGTACTGTACACCGGTCGTCATCCGTAAGAATCGACACTTCCTCATTTAAATACGAGCTCATAAGCTTTTAAGATACTATCTTTTAAGATACTATATGTAAAAGTTTGGAAAGAAAAACTTTGTTCTACAGTTAACTGAGTGTAAACCTTACGGGCTTTTTCAATTAAAACACTTTTGCAAAAGTAATATTTGTCAACTTCCTTTTCTTGGAAAGGCGGTACTAATCTAATATGTTTAGTAACATCAAAAGTAGATGAGTGGGAGAGTGGCGGTGTAGATGAACTTGCCTTGCTTGCCAAATCTAATTCTTTCGTCTTCGTTCGATTTCTTTTCGTTCTTTTGCTTTATTATTTCTTTTCTTACACTGCTATTTCTTTCTTTTTCTTTTGTTTTCTAAATCAATTTCTTTTTCCATTTTCATTTGACTCAATTCAATTTCCTGTTTTGTAATTCTATTTCTTTTAATGTTACTTCAGCCTCTGTTTCTACTAACAAGCTTAGTGCACTTTCATCAAAAAATTATTCTTCTACCATATATTTTACCAAAATATTCTAATGTCAGACGTTCTCATAGAAGTTTTAACTTGTGTTAATTCATAAATTTGGGCAAGCAAGAGCAAGTCATCCTTTTTCAGTTTATCAAACGCTTCCTGGCTAGGCAAAGCAGCACATTGTTTAAGATCAAACACAATATTGATTGCTGCCGGTTTAACTTTTTATAATATCTGAATATTACAAATAGTACTTTTATTATTTTGTTATTTATGTTATTATTAATATTGCAGAAAACAGTGTATTAATGATACAAGCGTCCGGAAATGCTTCTATCCCGGACGAGCCTCCAATTTATGTTGTATATTAAATGAAAAACGGAATAATGCCAGAATACCTGGCAAATCTATTGCCAAGAAAGTAGCGGACGAGACTCCATATACCCTCAGGAATGCAAAAAGGTTCTCGCAGACTCCAGTTAGAGAACAACTCATTTTATGAATTCAGTTATTCGGCTAGTCATGAAACTCTGGAATGATTTATCTTTAGATATTAGAAATTCAGGGTCATTAAACACATTCAAAGATCAGCTTATGCTAGCAATGTTTAATAGTTCAAATGTTCCTAGTTTTTATTTATCTGATGCACGTTTTGTAAGCAAGGATAAGAAATTCATGTAGTAATCTCAATAATTATATTTTCCAAAATCATTTTCGCGAATCGCCTCAATGCAATTGCGTTCAGGGTAAAAAAGATGCGCATCATTTATTCTTTGGATGTAAGCAATTCAATATTAAAATGCTCAAACTCTTCCAATCAACACGTTCGTTTCATCCTTTAATCTCAGATACATTATGTTTGGAAGGTTAAATCATACAACAAAAGAAAATGGTTTGATTTTAATTCTGTTCAAAACTTTATAGGAGATAGTCATCGATTTGCCATTTAATTTTATATGTTCTTCTGGAGTGGCGTCCGTGGCCCTAATGGTTAGAATCTCTGACTTGAACCCAGTTGCACCTCACCGATGTTGGTTAGATGCCTCATGGGCCTAGGAATCTTTATGTGGAGAAGCTATCCAGCTGGCTTGCAGAACATCGGTGGTTCTACACAGGTGCCCACATGAGCACGAAAATTACTCGGAGGTGCATCTGGTGTTTCCTCCACCAGTGGAAGCTGGAAAAGTCGCCATAGCTGTTGGTGCGACTATAAAACAATTTAATTCAATTCAATTCAGTTATCTGTTCTGATCAACCCGAGCTATGTCACATGTCCATTTTTCTTTCTTCAATCTCTTACTTCTCCTTTCTTCTTTGTTTCTATTTTCTACTTATATTTATTATCTTATTATCTGAGCATGTCCTACAGTTACATGTTGTAGTTATTTCACCTTATTGATACGTGTTAAAAAGGGCCGTAACTAATGTGGGTAGTACTTGTGGCCAGACCCGATTGCATTGTACCCGTACATATATGGCAAATAAAATATGTTTAAATAATAAAATATGTAATAATACGTTTTATACCACTGACAGTTCCATGGTGGTAGCCCTATTGCCTATTGTCAACCCTTGTCAACCCTTTTGTGTTTGTGATGTCATATATTGCCTATTATTAATCTTTGTGTAATTATTGTTTGTTTCTGTGCGTGTTTGTGGTTGACTGTGGTCCTTGAACGGTACATTGTCTGTTCGACTTATATGTCTACTTTCGTTTAATTTAATAGTCAGAATCGGGAACGAATTTTCAAATTGTGTAAAACCTTTCTAAGTTTGGTTTCTACATAGTTGTGAACTGTAAACAAAACATTTAGTACGTTGCAAAATGATAGGGTCATAATCTCTTTTGATAAACCTTTTAACAAGTTTAATAAAGATTGTATGAAAATGATTATGACCAACGATCTTACGAAGTTTGTAAATCACATCACTATAGAAGTCAGGTTGCGATAGTCCTTGTCGCAGAAGAATTCTTAAATTACTTTATATTTTAAAAGTAGATCAGGGTTGAACATTTTATTATCGTAACCCTGATCTATTGTTAAAAACTTTATCAAAAGAGGTCATGACCCTATCAGTTTGCAGCGTACTGCATGTTTAGTGGTTGACCCATTTACAGTTCGCCACTATTCTTTCCTCTTTGATTGTCCTATGACTGGACAGATTGTGGACCCTATGATGGCGTTTACATAAATCCTTATAGATCCTATAAATAGCGTTTGATGTTTGTCTTTAATCTTGTCTTGTCGTACACTTAAAGGTTTGTTCTTTTGTTGTTCTGGCTTCTGCCAAGTCAATGAGTACTTACCTTGTGGCTGTCTAGGCTTTTGCTTTTAATATTATATATACATGATCATTTACTTTTATTGCCTATTAATGCTGCCTTGTTTGTTAAAGAATATAACCTGATGGGGATATATTTATTTACACTGTTCCGTTTATTGGGAGGATGACAATAGGGTAAGAGTTAGGTTTGGTGCACACTAGAACCTGGTTTAAAACCCTAGAGTTTTTATTTTGCCACTGACCGTTCCAAGGCGGTAGGCTATTGTCAACCCTTTTGTGTGTGTGATGTATAATCTTGCCTTGTATTCGTCTTTAAAGTCGTTCTTTGTTTCTGTGTGTGTTTGTGGCTGACTGTCGTCCTTGAATTTAAAACTCCTGCTCGATGTTTATATATACTTTTATTATAACTGTGAATTGTCTATGCTGTTTCTTTGCATTCTAATGCAAATAATAACAAATTGCCAGATTGTGAAATGAAATTTGTACTTAAACCGTTCATATAAATATATAGAGAATAATAAATGTGTATTTTCATATCACACCCTATATCAGGTCTGAGACGCCATATCAGCCCAAGAGCTTTAGCTCGAGGGCTGATATGGATCAAGGGCTTGCTATAGCTCTTGGGCTGATATGGCGTCTCAGGCCTGATATAGGGTGTGATATGAAAATACACATTTGTTTTATTCTATTTATCATACACTTCGGCTTTGTCGCAATGTCAACTTCAGCTCACTCACTACGCTGTTTTCCAGGAAGAATTTTTTTTTTAATTAATAGATCCAGTCCATTCTGATGTGCTCATGTCTGTCGCGTAAGTGGTGCACAACATTATTTTTTTTCTAAAACCTTATTGAACATGAATTCCACTGAATTTGAAATTTTCTAATCAAGAAAATTAATTGTCATTTATAAGTGGTTATTTCATCCATGGCAGAAACTGAAATGAAGACGACAAACCATATACGTGTCAAATCGTATACAATCGTAACTATTCGGTTAGTTCCGTGTCACTCCGGTAAAAGGATCGAGATGAACATTCTGTTATTTCCGTCATATGACATTTTTTTCACCCTTTATTTCAAGCGTGTGATAAAGCTTTATTGGGCGGCAACGAAATCCTGATTGATATGACTAGCTATGTCATTGTCGTATCGTATATTCAAAAACAACATATTTATAGGGAAGTATATGATACAGTGATATATTGTATTTTCCAGCTGCGGTTCAGTGGTTTCCATGATTTCTTTGAAGGAAATAGAATCAAAGATATAGACATATTTTTAAATACAAAGTTTATTTATTGTTTCACACAAACATACACTATGGGTAAAAGCAAAAACAGGTTTAAATATGTATAGCAAAAATATAAAATGCAACATGTATTTGTTAAAACAAAGGATTTATAAAATAGTATGAAAGATGAAATATCTGATTACGTAAGACAAACGAGATTCATACCGGCAGACAATCGTGTGGGATCCGGTATAGTAGATATTTAGATATCAAATGCATACTATCTATATGTATGTCGTAGTAGTAATAATTATTGTTCTTATATACTACATTTTATCAGATTGTAAAGAGTTTTACTTTATGTGTTCATATCAAATCCCTCGCACTTCAAACACCGTCAATACAAGGGAGTAAAGCACAGCAAACTTCAGAGTTTCACCGCAGTATGTGTAATGTATTATCTTCCATTTTCACAGGTATTGATTCACAATATTCATCTGCATTAGCAATTAAAATCAAAACTCTTTATTTCAGTCCATTCACATTACATATACTAAAGGAAAAATGAAACACAAGCTCGGCAATTCCCGCTATTTATGTATGTATAGTACTTCTTCTGTAATCAGAAATGTGTATAAGGCTAGCAGTAGAGATGACCTTTCGGAAAAAAGCACTAAAGCTAACACAGTAACGTACCAAATGTACTCGCTTCTAAGTTTCAGTATTGATATAATATGCGTTTGGCTCCAACAGGGGAGCAAACTTAGTTTGTAAAATTTGCAATCTCTATTAAATGTAAAGAGATTGCAAAATTTTACAAACTAAGTTTGCTCCCCTGTTGGAGCCAAACGCATATTATATCAATACTGAAACTTTGAAGCGAGTACATTTGGTACGTTATGTGTTGCTTTAGTGCTTTTTTCCGAAAGGTCATCTCTAATGTAGCCATATACCATTTGATTACCAGCAGCATACTATACATACAATAAATTGCGGAAATTGCCGAGTTGTGTTTCAATTTTCCTTTAGTGTACATGAAAACCGCGGAATACAGATAAGCACAGATACACATCACGACAGGAATTATTATTGTAATTATAAAGCAGTAAAGGCACTTTAGAAATGCAATAAATTATGCAAGGTCAAAAGTGGATATTTCAGATCACCATTGTTATTTATTGTTTATATAAAAAAAAAAACTTATACTGTACACAGTTATATTTACACACATTTACCCAAATTACCGTTGCATACCTTTGAATACCTTAAAAGTCATTGTCTTTCATAATTTCCACCAGCATTCAAACTGATTTATTTCACATGACATTAGAATATGATATCTCAATATATATATATATATATATATATATTTATCACATAACATGCGGTGTGGGAGTGTAATAACATCATTCAATATTTTCGATATTCCGCTAGCGGTATAACATAACGTTAATGACGTCATGGACGTCACGTTAATGTACGTTTTCTTACGTAATGTGACCTTATAAGTTATGTAATAAATAGAATCTAATATTCGTTCTCATTCATTATTGAATTTATTAAACTCGTTAGCAAAAATTATATAATTCTCGGCAAGAGCCTCGCATTATATCATTTTGCCATTTTTTATTAAACTCGAGCCTCGCATTATATCATTTTGCCAACTTTTATTAAAATCGTTAGCAAAAATGATATAATGCTCGGCAAGAGCCTCGCTTTATATAATTTTGCCAACTCGTTTAATAAATTCAATAATGAATGAGTACTCATGTAAGATTCTCTCTATATATATATAAACAAAATCTTTCTTTTTTGCCATAGCTTTCGACCTAGCGGTCTTCATCAGCGGCGTTTATTTGCTGTATATACACGGAAACGGAAATGACGGTAATGTCGTGTGGGAGTAGAAACGTCCGCACGTACGCGGGGGTCCGTATGGACGTGGAATACTACTCTCGCAAGTACCGGCCGTATGGACTGAGTCCATACGGCCGGTACTTGCGGAGTTGTATTCAGTCCATACGGCCGGTACGTGCGGAGTTTCTTCTCCCACAGACATTTACACGTCATTTCCGTTTCCGTGTATAGACAACAAATATATATACATATTTATAATCAACTAAGGTGTTTTATAAACATAAGCATATTTGAACATGTGACATCAAAAATGGTTTTACAGATCTCCATCGTTATATAACATGTATTCGCAAGTTAACACTGTTTCTTTACGATCAAGGTAATTTGGATTAACTTAATATATATATATTTAAAAAGTTAAAACGTGTACATAAAACATAACAAACTCTGAAATTCCTCTGCCTTCCATCCCCATTAGCTGCAATATTCAACACAACGACCCCAAGCGCAGACTTTCCAACACCGAGACATACTTCGCCTTTTTCGTGCAGTTCCTTTGAAAAAAAGAAGAAGATTCATTGGGTTTGTATCTAATCTTGGGGTGTGGGAGTGTAATAAAGCAATAATACACATTTTTATTTATAATATATTAGTGAAGGCAGAATCATCGCTCAGTCATTTCTGTTTAGCTCGGTATTGGAATCGTCTACTTCTAAAACTACCCGCTAACAGAACTCGACGAGGCACAGTAGGATGAGGTATGAAAAGATCGAAGCATACAACGTAATCATACGATACTATAATAAATGTACCTTATGTGGCATTTAAGGAATGCTCCTCTATTAGCGTCTTTTAGTTTTTGCGTTTATCCATTTTGCAACTCTAATCTTATTTAATGGTTATGCATTGTATCTTACACACTAACACAACCTTATCTTTCTTTTCTAGTATATGCATAGAGAATGTCAGGGCTACTATAGCAATTGAAAGTAATACAGGTATTAAATCAATTAGTTGTGAATAATACAGCTCTGATGGAAAACTCTAAGACTGCTGACAAAGGATATCTGGAAGTAGAGACACCAATCAAACACGGAGAAATTGCATATATATTCGGGAAGCTGGAAATTAAGCCAAAAGACTCGGGAAATGAAACATATCGTGGCGGAAAAGGCTGAGTGTGGAAATATTTTTTTGTATAAAATTAATTTAAGTACTTGTACTCTCATTTTATGTTTCGCAATATTATGCAAGGCAATAACCAAGTGTTTGTAGAATAACCAATTTGCGAACCTCTACCCCTGTGAATATTAGGTGTCATAGTAAGAAAGTTTCAGATTTTATTGGTCTCTGAATACGTGAGAGGGTTAGGCAAGCTATATAATCAACGTGATTAATATGTTTTACAAACGTATTTACCAATTTTTTCTAATGCTCTGAAAATCTTGCTGTCGAAACACATCTCTTTAGCTCTTACTGACAAGGTGGAAATGTCAACTTCTTCGCCAGTACTCTCAATCTTATGTGGACGGTTGTCAAAAGTTGTGGTGTGGTTCGTCTGTAAATGTATAATTTAAAGCCATAAACATATTGTATTTAATCATATATGTCTCCGCGCATAATAACAAAACGCATATACGTACAATAAAAATACCGGCGTCTGCATTTTCAACACATAGACGTTCATAACGTATACGACAAATGGTTATCACAAATGTCGTATTCCAGAAAACCAATGTTTGTAAACTTTCGTTTTAAACATGTGTTATTGGATCGTTTGCTTTAGTTTATCCGATGTCAAAATTAAACGTATTTTGGGACATATTCTAAATTGAATGGAATGAAGGAATGGTCAGTTGTTCACTGTGCGAATAATTCAAAATGTAAACCAGCTAGTATTGTAACATGTTTAACGCCAGAATTTCGCTTACAACAAATACACATTCTTAAAATAATTAAATAAAATGTGCTCTTTATAGAAACAAACACATAATCGGAACTACATCGACAGTTTCCGAAAACAGTGATAACCAATGGAATTTACGCAACTATGTTTGTAAACTTAATAAATAACGCGGCGAACGTTGACAGTCTCCGCTGCGAAGGTTTACTCGAGTTGAGGACTTTAATATTCGTTATACGTTATAGGGCTACCGTTACCATAAACTTCGTAAAACCTTTGCAACATTTTATTATCGTAACCCTGATCTTGTTTCCAAATATAAAAGTAATTTAAGAACTCGTCTGCGACAAGGAATATTACATGCTGACTTCTATGGTGACATGATTTAGAAACTTCGTAAGATCCTTGGTCATGATCATTTTTATACTATCTTTGTTAAACTTGCTAAAGATTTATCAAATGAGGTTATGACCCTATCATTTTGCAATGCACTGCATGCTTGGTGGTGGACCCATTTACAGTTCGCCACTATGCTTTCCTCTTTACTTGTGCGATGACCGGACAGGCTGTGGACCCTATGATGACGTCTACCTAAAGCCCAAAAGGACTTTGACGTATGATGTTTGTCTGCAATCTTGTCTTGTCGTGCCCTCAATGGTTTATTATCTTGTTGCTCTAGCTTCAGCAAAGTCATTGAGTACCTTCTTTGTGACTTTCAAGGCTATTGGTTTTTGTATTTAAATATACACGAGTATCTTTGTGTTTTACTTATATTGCCTATTAATGCTGCCTGGTTGGCTAGAGAATAGTTCATGGCGGGGATTTCTTTATTTACACTGTCCCATTTTATTGGGATGACAGTAGGGTAAGTGTGAGGTTTGGTGCACCCTAGAGCCTGGTTTAAACCCCAGCGGCCTGTTTTGCCACTGACCATTCCAAGGCAGTAGCCTTATTGTCAACCCTTTTTGTGTTTGCAACGTCATATGCCTTTATTCTTTATTAACATCGCCATTCATGTTTTTTCTTTTTGCGTGTTTGTGGGTTTGCTGTGTTCTGTGAAAGCTGCATTGACTGTTCGACTTTTATACTTATTTCTACTGTATACATGTCATTTCATTGTGAGGCGTATAATCAAATCATTGTACCAGTATGTAGCTTTTATTAATACAAAATCAAAAGCTTTTAACATGTATGGTTGCAATTTATAAAAACAAGAGGCCCAAGAGGGCCTGTGAACGCTCTACTGGCTGTTATACCATTGACGAATCGAGTCGTACTACATGGTGTCTAGAGTGTACACAAGGTTTTTCAAGTATTTGACCGAGTGACCTAGTTTTTGACCCAATGGGACCCATTTTCGAACTTGACCAAAACATAATTAAGACAACATTTCGACAAAGTTTCATCAAGATCGGGTCAGAAATATGGCCTCTAGAGTGTACTAGTGACCTAGTTTTTGACCCTGTGTGACCCTGTGCGACCCATTTTCGAACTTTAGTAAGCTATAATTGAGACAAATATTCTGACAAAATTGCATCAAGATCGGGTCAAACATATGGCCTCTGAAGTGTACACAAGGTTTTTCCAATATTTGACCTAGTGACCTAGTTTTTGACCCCATGGGACCCATTTTCAAACTTGACCAAGATATAATTAAGACAAACATTCTGACAAAGTTGCATCAAGCTCGGGTCAAAAATATGGCCTCTAGAGTGTACACAAGGTTTTTCCAATATTTGACCTAGTGACCTAGTTTTAAACTTCATGTGACCCATTTCCGAACTTAATCAAGATATAATTAAGATAAACAATTTGACAAAATTTCATCAAGATCGGGTCAAAAATATGGCCTCTAGAGTGTACACACGGTTTTTCCAAAGTCTGACCTAGTGACCTAGTTTTTAACACCATGTGACCCATTTTTGAACTTGACCAAGATATAATTAAGATAAACATTTTGACAAAGTTTCATCAAGATTGGGTCAGAAATACGGCCTCTAGAGTGTACACAAGGTTTTTTCCAATAGTTGACCTAGTGACCTAGTTTTTGACCCCACATGACCCATTTTCGAACTTGACCGAGATTTGATTGAGACAAACAATTAAGATAAACATTCTGACAGAGTTGCATCAAGCTCAGGTCAAAAATATGGCCTCTAGAGTGTACACAAGGTTTTTCCAATATTTAACCTAGTGACCTAGTTTTGAACTTCATGTGACCTATTTTCGAACTTGATCAAGCTATAATTAAGATAAACAATTTGACAAAGTTTCATCGAGATTGGGTAACAAATATGACCTCTAGAGTGTACACAAGTTTTTTCAAGTATTTGACCTAGTGACCTAGTTTTTAACCCCACATGACCCATTTTTGAACTTGACCGAGATTTCATTGAGACAAACATTCTGACTAAGTTTCATCAAGATCGGGTCAAAAATATGGCCTCTAGAGTGTACACACGGTTTTTCCAAAGTTTGACCTAGTGACCTAGTTTTTAACACCATGTGACCCATTTTTAAACTTAACCAAGATATAATTAAGACAAATATTTTGACAAAGTTTCATCAATATTGGGTCAGAAATACGGCTTCTAGAGTGTACACAAGGTTTTTCAAGTATTTGACCTAGTGACCTAGTTTTTAACCCCATGTGACCCGTTTTCAAACTTGACCAAGATATAATTAAGACAAACATTCTGACAAAGTTGCATTAAGTTCGGGTCAAAAATATGGCCTCTAGAGTGTACACAAAGTTTTTCCAATATTTGACCTAGTGACCTAGTTTTTGACCCCACATGACCCATTTTCGAACTTGACCGAGATTTCATTGAGACAAACATTCTGACAAAGTTTCATGATGATTGCATCAGAAATGTGGCCTCTAGAGTGTACACAAGCAAAAGTTAACGGACGGACGACGGAAGACGGACAACACACCATCCCATAAGCTCTGCTGGCCCTTGGCCAGTAGAGCTAATAACGATTATATCATGTTATGTTAGTAGAAGTAATAAAATAAAAGACATAAGTTGAGAGCCAATTTTTGTTAAAATGTATTATACGAATATACATATATTCGGCCACCTTCAATAACAGAACATTTATACAGAGAGAAAGTCTACCCCATATTGCTAGATTAAGACATAAACAGCCTCTGTTAAAACATAAATGACAATACTTTTTACAGAACTTACTACGAACTGATTCCACGAAATCAACATAAGTTCTGACTCCTAACACAAACTGGACGTTACAGTGTTTAACAGTGATCAGTTCTTAACCGGCGGTTTATGCGAATTGAAAACATAATTGTTAAATTTATATAAATGTTTGACAATCATCAAGTGTCAAATGCAAGGAATGTTCTTTGTTTGAGTCGATACTTCTTAATTCGTAATAGAGTACCAAAAACAAATACGGAGTATCTTGCGTTGACGCATGTTCTATTCCGCTAACTTCTGAGTTGTAAACATCTCTAATTTGGGTAGGTATGGATACAATTATGGAACTATTTTCTGTGAAAAACCTTAGTGCGGACGCCAATGGTTTACTTTCCAAGTATACACTATTCGTTAACAAATAAGAAGCATAACCAGAAGCAGTTGAGTATAGTATATACACTTCTCAAAACTGCTAACTACACCGCTCACGTTTTGGGTTATATATATCGATGGGTTGAATGTTTTTCAATAAAATAAAAAGGAAATACCAATTCAATCATTTTTACATCATTTCATTTAAGTCCAGACTCTATTGTGCCCATCGCGTCAGGTATACCTTGACGTGTTCGTTGGCGGAGGGACTATAAACCTTAGAATTACACACACACACACATCATTTCATTTTATTTTTTTCATGGGCAATGCTAGAACTAAACCACAATAAGCAATTACAAACGACCCATGTAAACACTAAAGTCACACTTTTCCCATATCTACATGTAGATATGGGAAAAGTGTGACTTTAGTGTTTACATGGGTCGTTTGTAATTGACACTTTTCCCATATCTACATGTAGATATGGGAAAAGTGTGACTTTAGTGTTTACATGGGTCGTTTGTAATTGCTTATTGTGGTTTAGTTCTAGCATTGCCCATGAAAAAAATAAAATGAAATGATGTAAAAATGATTGAATTGGTATTTCCTTTTTATTTTATTGAAAAACATTCAACCCATCGATATATATAACCCAAAACGTGAGCGGTGTAGTAAGCAGTTTTGAGAAGTGTATACTCACATAGGCACTGGTCATCTCGGCTCTAATCTGGGCTGAAGTTGCTTCTTGTGCGGAATCCCAGTCAGTCACGTAACAGACGTCATCATCTGTATCACTGTATCGTGTCACCTTCACGTTCTTTACAAAGTTAATACATGTGTTTAAATATCATTTAATTATTTATGAGCATCTGTTAGATATTTTCTCATGAATATTAATGGCAGATTATTTACGAGTATTTGATATGTTGTCGTTTATCACTAGTAAGAACAATGAAGCAAGCTGTTAACGGCAGTTTGGACAGTTACACTGTGTGATATTGCCAAAAAGCATATGATAATATTTTCGTCAAATATGGAACTACCGTTTATAGTCAAATTGTTGGTATCCCTATGGATAAGAACTGTGCACCTCTTGCGTATGATTTGTTTTTGTATTCCTATGAAACACACCGTCCAATGCATATCTTTGCTGACAGAGGGATAACTGGAAAACATTGCCGATTAAAAGGCGGACCTCTATACAGGTTAGATATTTCCTTCAAGTATTTTTCAAAAACTGAAGTGAGAAAAACAAGGTGTACATGTGTCTGGATGTTTAATTCTACAGTGATTATCCCGACCAATTCCGTAAGGCAGATATACAAATTTAAATGTCATATGCTTTCCTCTTTGATTATGCGATGGCCGGACATATTGTGGACCCTGTGAAGACGTCTACCTGTATCCTGAAAGGACGCTGTCTTCAGTATTCTCTTGTCGTGCCCTTAATGGTTTATTCTATTGCTGCTATGGTTTCTGTCAAGTCATTGAGTACTTGCATTGTGTCTTGCCTAAGCTTTTAGTTATTTATATATGCATATATACATGAGAATCTTTATGTTTAACTTATGTTGCCTATTGATGCTGCCTAGTTTGTTAGAAAATATAGCCTGGCGGGGATTTCTTTATTTGCTCTGTCCGGTTTTATTAGAACCTGAGTTGTACTTTAGTTATACCCACAAGGCATTTTTGCCGCTGACTGTTCCACTTTTGTGGTGTCGCATACTTTGATTTGTTCGTGTAATCGTCGGTTGACTTGTGTTTTTGGTTGACTATGTTCCAGGAAAGCTACAGTTTCTGTTTGACTTTTATACCTATTTTGATTGATCCCAGATGTACCGCGGCGTTTAGGGGTATATATGCAGCCTCATCCTAAATGTAACATATATAGCAGCTGCATACACTGGATTGAGACATATACTGGGAGATACAGATATATGCATGACAACTGTTGATGTGTTAACGGAAATATAATTCGAATAACACAAGAGTTAAATGTACTGTATTAAAATTATAGGATCAAACAAATAATCTTTGTGTTTCATATCACTGTAAAGTTTAGGTAAATTCAGCTTGTCCTCATTTTGAACCTCTGTCATGTACTTCTAACCTTAAGGAACATTTCAAAATAAAGTCATAACTTCAATGGATGTTAACTTATTGGATGAAACATGCATTATAGATATTATAGATAAGTTACCATTTAAATTCAGACGTGTGACATTAATCGTGGTTATTCATTAACTTGTAATTAAGACTGCTCATTACTATAGCATTTATTGAATTGAATTGAATTGAATTGAAGACTTAATTTTAAGAGAGTAGCCCAGTTAGTGAAAATAATAATCTTCCCTGAGGCCCTCTTTACAAATCAACATAGTAAACAAAACATATATACAAGTTTATAGCAACACAGCGATATTGAACAAAAGTGTTCTTTAATATTAAAATCTATATTATGATTCAATAACAATTTTAAAGAAACCAATTCCAGTTATACAGTATTTGTTATCCACTTTATATAATTGTTTGAAAAAGATTTAACTGACGTGCAAGATTTTATATGCTCTATGATTTCGTTCCAAATTACTGGCCCAGAGTAAATATATAGAGTTTAATGGTTATTAAACTATATATTATATATTCTAATACACCCGCACTCTATAGCCTAGTTTAAAATATCTCGTTATATTGAACGATATATTACTGTAATTTTTGCAACGTTAGGAGAATAAGCATTGCGCATTGCGCATTACGCATTGTAACGTATGCAACGTTAGGAGAGTAAGCAAAGCAATGCGAAAGATTTCAGATGTGTGCGTTATTTTCACATTTTAGGGGTATTAGAATAGAAATAGAACATCATTTACTGTGAATTATCGTTTAGTATATCACGGTTTGTCGTTCAATTGTAAACAATAATTTTACAATTGAACTCCAAACCGTGATATATTAAACGATAATTCACAGTAAACGATGTTCTATATCTTAAATTTAAAATAATATTTTATTATATTTCTAATGATTCACGCCTTTTTACACCAGTTTGCACGAGAACGCCAACAAGTGGAACCGGAACTCTTCGTTAATTTCCGTAATCGTTATTCTAGTGGCGGAATCAATCGGAACTCTTCGCCAATTTCCGTACTCGGTAAAAGTGACGGAATCCGAAGCGGCAGTTCCTATTGGTGGCGGAATCTGACGACGACGTCCGTAAAACTATCGGAACGTCGTTTGGCGTTCCCGCCACTGACGGAAAAGGCCGAGCAATGTTGCGTACTGGGAAAATGAGTGGGAGATATTTCCCAGTGGAGCAAACGAGCAGATATAGCTTTTCTATTCCCAGTATTTCCTATACAAATCACAGAAAATATGTACTATACTTCCTTTAAAAAGCTCCTTATCAATCTTAAAGTTAATATCACAATGAGATCGTAAATTGTGTGACCTTATGTTATGTAACAAACATATCCAATAAATTTATAAAAAATTATCTGTTCGACTTATAACGAAGTAATGCATTTTATTTGAACTAACCCTCTCATAGTCGAAGACTGTCGTAATTGATCCCGGAGATGCGACAACCAGATCCTTTTCAGAGGCATAAACTTTTCTTATAACGCTGTCATTCTTGTCGGAATATGTCACCCATGAACACTCTTCCTGGTGATGATCCTAAAAGAATGAAACATTAGCATGTAAATGCAGTACAAATGCATGCATGGATGTGTGTTTGTTCGTGCGTGTGTTTATTTGTTAATATTGTTTTTTTTTTACAGTTATATGATTTAAGTTAGCAATAATATATTTCTTAGACAGACATGTACTATTGCAATTTAAAAGCTCACATTCTGATAAACTATAATAAAAGAAATATAAAAATGTAAACCTCTTACACTTCATCCTTTATATTTATTTATTTTAAATTAACTATTGTTTTTCTGTTTCGTTGGGAATGTTGAACTCCCGTTTATTAGAATAAATAATTCCGTTATGCTATTGTTTATAAATAATCAGTATACAATTAATTGGATTAAGAAAGAAGTACTAATATAAACTCAGAATACTGGCTATGCAAATGTGATAAAAAAATCATGGATACCTGGAAATTGTCTTGACAGATCTTTGTTCCAAGATAAACTGAAACTGTCACGGCTGTAGCAATGGCCACTATCACAATAACGCCAGCAACAATAGCTGCGATAATCCAGCGTGACTTGGTACTCGTGGCTGGGGTCTAGCAATTTAATGAAGTACTCTTTAACTGGTTTGCTTAGCATTAATAACAAGCACAGCTTACTAAATTTTAATCAGTAATTCGTATTCATGTTTAAATGGGTTAGTCGCAATTTTGGACTGTGAAGGCGTTAATAAATCTAAGTATGATGCATTTGACCATTAGCATGGAGAGAGTGAAATTTAAAAAGGCAAATCAAGCCATGACACTAATACAAGTAAGTTGGGACATCTTTATGTATACCCTTTATTTTCCTGTAAATGTGCATGGGAACAAGTTATCCCCGTTGAACAGTACAACACTGATGATAATGCAATAAGAGGATGAATGCATCACAATACAAGAAATAATGGTTTTGGTTATACGGAATTATTTTACAAGATTTAAGGGTGTTGTCTTTTCATGTGTTGCGGAAGTGAACGAATTCGCATCGAATAATGAAGCGGGAGCTGGTTCCTAGTTCCTGGTTCCCGAATCGCATACAATAAGGAGCTGAAAAAGCTGAGTTCTTAGTTCCCAGCTCCTATTTCCAAATGCAATTCGAGTAATGCATCCGGGACAGGGCACAGAAAACCGGGGATTAATAACCGTGAAGCAATAACCAACTAAATGCTCATGCTTAAATTTGCTAATGCATCGGTTGGGTATACTAGTGGTAATTGTAGACATGCTTTCTAATGTTTTCCGGTGGTTTGATTCTAGGTTCGCATTTTAGATGGACTCTTGTATTTGCGTTTTTATCTAATATTTGTAACGATCAAACGCTAAAATGAACTGGAAGCTGCTACCATGAACAATTATAACTATTGCATTTCAAAAGTGAATACTAAAACTATGCATAGCTACCTTTCCACTTACAATTATGAACATAGTCAAATAATACATATCAACCAAATACACGTCCCGTAAAAAAATATCCCATACATATTTTCGCTAGCAAACTAGGCAGCATTAATAGGCAACAAAACCATAACTCAAAGATGGTCATGTATATATGAATGTGAAAAAAAGCCTAGAAAGCCACAATGCAAGTACTCAATGACTTGAAAGAAGACAGAGCAACAAGAGATTTATAACCATTAAAGGCATGACAAGATAAGATTGAAGACAAACGGCAAACGGTATTGTCCTTATTTAAGAATTAGGTTGATGTCATCGCTAAATCAAAGAGGCGAATTGTAAATGGATCAATCACTAAACATGCAATGCGTTTCAAAATGATAGTTTCATAACCGATTTTAAGATAGTGTCATAACCTCTGTTAATAAATGTTTTAACAAGTAAAGATTATATGAAAATGATCATGACCAAGGATCTTACGAAGTAATTCAGACCTTTTTTTCTTTTTTAATTTTCAGTATATAGAGTTTTATAATCGGCAATTAATTCAAGCTTATATAATATCGTATACAGTATTAAAAAATACTGAAATAAACATTAACATTATGTATTTACAACTGAGAAAAATGAGATGACAAAGAGTCGAACTTACCTCGTAATACGAACTGGGCTTCATATCGTCCGCCGGAAGAGCTGGCTTCATTGCAATACTCGTTTTATGAAGTAGTTAGCAGGGCTACCTCAGGGTGTTTGCCAGTCATGTGTGGTGCGGACTTTTATATACCCACAAGAACGTCCTGGGTTTAGGTTATTGCGATTTACAATATTATGTTTGGTGCAATGTTAGTGGTGGTTTAGAAAACCAATAACCTTGATCTATAAATGGTTCTGTTTTCATTTTGGTTTTATAAAGGTTGTTTACGTTTAGCTGCGAAAAAAGATGTGCAGCTAGACTATTATGTGTATTATATTATAATGCAGACCGAAAATACGTCACGCTAAATCACTATAGCGCGGCATTGTGCAACCCTATTCATCTCGTGTAATTTAAGGTATAATAAACAATATAGATAGTATGCGGAACTTGGGTGACAAAAATAAACAAGTTGCGCAGAAGATTTTTACACGCATACCCCACGACACACGCACCACCTGACATTAGTCGATGTGTGATTTTTGTCCTCTCAATCATTGCTGCTGCATGTGATTTTGTCAACCACCGAATGTATGTACACTACCTCATGGTGGGTATACCACGTGCCATTTTTATCGCGTGTACGGATAACAAGTGTTAACAAAATGCTGATTGGATTTTGATGAAATAAAGCGAACATACCGCTGCTACACGAGCTATTTCCTCCATCGATAATGCCAAAGTGATTCTTCCTGCATTGAGATAACCGCAATCAAAGTTTTGCACCAATGCATTCCAAGTACTTCAGTTTGAATCAAACCGAGAGTGCAATATTTCGTATTTATCGTGTTCGGCCGTTTCCAAAGGTCCACTCCCATACTCTTTTAAATGCCATTATAGTTGTCTAAACTTTGCATTATCCAACTTTAGTTTTAACAATTACTTATTCGCAAATGTTTTACAGTTTACATGACGTATTATATAGACAGTCAAAGGTTTTACAACCATGTGCAAAAACAACTCAGAAGAAAGCTACTAGCTTGTATAAATCTGTTTCCTTAACATAATGATAGAAATACATGACCGTTGAAACAACACATGTCCATTTTTAGTGTTGAAATCGAATTGTTTAAACAACATTGTTGTGGATAACAACTTAATAATTCCCATTACATAAATTGATAATTCGTTATGGTCAAGAACAAGACCGATGGATAGGAAGTGGTTTGGAGAGAGAGATAGATCCATTGTTGAAGACGTCCAATACATCCATATAAGAAGAAGAATAAAGACTATTTGTATACTTTCATTAGACAACACCTAAAGTAGCTGTGTACGCGATCTTGTTGTTTTTTTCCAGCCGTATAGGCTGTATTTACCCTCAATTTATAATTCTTATGGAAATTTTGAAAGGGAAATATAGAATTCTTCAACAAAGACAACAGATAAACGTTCAGCAAAAAGAAAATGCTAAGGCAAAAAAAAGAAAACGAAGCTAAGGTAATTTAGATTCAAACAATAAACATGATACATTATTATTGGAAAATAAATGAGGAATTATATATATTTTAGGGGGAAAAAATAGTGAAACGTTTAGGATACACAGGACGGTGACTGTGGGGTGGGGCGAGCGTATGCAACACAAATCGCGCATAGCCCTCCCCTGTTCAAATAAATAAGATAGTAGTTGGCAGCTTCCTAGTTCAATTTTTGTTAGAAAATACAATTAAAACCGTTTACTCAACATGATGTACCTGTGCACAGCTTCGAATATAGCTATGTTTGTTTGGATTGCGAGCGACGGATCTCCGTATAATAGTATATTTAATTAGACGTTACAAAGTGGTATTAATAAATCCAACATTTCAGTACGAATGTTGTCATAAAGAGGGCAGTTCAAAAAGAAGTGGTGTGTATTTTCGATGCTTCCATATTGACATGTCGGTGAATCCGTAATATTTTTTGAGTACAGGTCATGATTTAGTGAGCTACACTTAGTACGAAGACGAGTATGAAGAAGTTGTGCCCGTCTAGAACCTTTGTAATAGTATGATGGGGTATGCACTTGGTTACGGTATAAATAATATTTGAAAGAGTCAATGGAAGCGGCATTTCTGGCTTCCGGTGGAAGTTTGTTCCACTCACTAGTAGCAGAAGGAAGGAATGAATCGAAGTAAAGATTTGTTCTTGAATTAATGGTTTGAAAATCATTTGCATTTCGTAAATTGTAGTTAGATGCAGCGTGAACTGGTGTTGGGACTAACAATGATAGGTACTGAGGTGTTAAACCATTAATCATTTTATAGTATAAGATGAGTTTGTGTTTTTTCCTACGAGAGTCGAGAGATTCCCAGCCTACCTCTTGATTTAAATTGTGAGTGACACTAGTTTAGTTGTACCCGTAGTTATTCTTGCATCTTCGTTTTGTATTTTATCAAGCTCATTTTTTTCGTAAGCTGTACAATTATCCCATGTGACGTCAGCATATTCTAAAAGTGGCCTTATAAAAGATATGTACATTGTTTCAAGTGCTTTCCTATCTAACTGGTGTTTTAACTTCCTCATTATGTTTATTCTAGGCCATGCTTTTGACTGAATGTATTCAACTATGAGAGTGCCAACTACAATCATTAGACAAAATTAAACCAAGATGCTTATGGGAGGTAACTTCTTGTAAGTGTTGGTCTAACATCATAAGTGGTGGATGCACTGGTTTGTTGCGTTTACGCGAAATAAGTAATGCTTCCGTTTTGGTAGGATTAAACGTTACAAGCCATTTGTTAGACCATTCTGTAAGTTTTTGTATGTCAGAGTTTAGTGTATTGGCAGATTCTGCAATTACATTGTTATATTCTATTATAATATAAAGACTAGTATCATCGGCGAATAAGCGTATGTTTGAAGCGATATCAGCAACAATGTCATTAATATAAACAAGAAAAAGAAGGGGTCCTAAGATGGATCCTTGAGGGACGACCGCATTTATATTGTTCCATTTTGATTTAGTTCCAGGGATGACAACCCTTTGGCGTCTATTCTTGAGGTAGTCAGATAGTAGGATTAGCAGATTTCCAGTTATGCCCGCGGCTTTTAATTTTGCAAGTAAGCCCTTGTGCCATACACGGTCAAATGCTTTACTTATATCGAAAAATACAACCCTCACCTCTTTTCCGGCGTCGATTGCTTTACAAAAGGCGTTGTATATGTAAGTAAGTTGATTCACTGCTGAATCTCCAGGAATAAAACCTGACTGGAAAGCAGTCAAGAAGTTATTATCACGGAAAACATTGAAGATGTGTTTAAACAAGAGTCTTTCAAACACTTTGTCAATAACACTAAGTAGGGATATAGGACGATAGTTATTGACAAGTGAACGGTCGCCTTTTTTGAAAACCGCACATACAAAAGCTTCTTTCCATACTTCGGGAATAACTCCCTTTGTAATAGATGTATTAAATAAGTTACATAGGGGAACAGAAATTTCTAAAGCTACTTCGCGGAGAACGTGATTGTTTATCTCGTCTGGGCCGGTCGCTTTACCAATTTTTAGTAATGTTAAGGCTTCATATACTTCTTGTGGGATAAGAGTAAATGGTTGGAGACTTAATCTATCGTTAGCAGTTTCATTTAACGGGGGAATGGATGGTTTTTCGGAAGGGATTATGAACGCTTTTAATGTTTTCCACCAGTCTTTTGACGTAATATTAGACGTGTTAAGCTTGTTAGAGAGGGCGTCGTAATAATGTTGTTTTGCTTCACGTATTTTATTAACTATTTGATTTCGTATTTTCTTAAACTTTTCAAAATTGCTTTTAGTTTGAGAGTTTTTCCATTTTTTGTATGCTCTTTTCCTGGCTCTAATTAAACGTTTGATGTCATTATTTATCCATGGTGGTTCGTAGGGTTTAATTTGTACATTTCTATTGGGAATGCACTGTCCACTAAAGGAAATTATTTTCTCTGATGTACTTTTTGCATAAATATTTATATCAGCATTGGCTAAACTATTCCACTCGAATGTGCGTACTTTATCACGAAGTAAGTCATAATCGCCTTGTTCGCATTTCCATATTCGTCTTGTATATGATCTAAATTTTGGTTTCCTAAATTTGAAAAAGGCATAGATGGGACAGTGGAACCTAATATCCTGGTTTAAAAAGGGCTCGCCTACACCACTAGTGATTAAGTTATTAACATCACTTACAAGTAATATATCAATTATGGACGAAGAATTCTCAGTAAAATGTGTGGGTTCATTAATAGTTTGGTGTAGTCCAAATTGTTGACACATATTTGATATTTTTCTGGAAGTTTGTGCATTTAACATGTTGAAATTAAGGTCGCCAGTTACAATAATATCTTTAATGCCAGTATCAACTGCCAGACTTATAGAATCTTCAATCATGGCAGTATGTATGGAGTCAGAGTTGGGTGGTCTGTAAAATACTCCAATAAGTATGTGTTTGTGGTTTAAAACAAGTTCCACCCAGATGCACTCAAGAATATTTAACTCAAGATCAGGCCTACGGGTGTAGTGAATCGTATTTTTTATATAGAATAAAACATCCCCGTGACTATCACCAATACGGTCTTTTCGTTCGGGATTATGGAAAGTTGGAAATGTTAATTCGTCGCAATGTACAGACTCGTTAAGCCAAGTTTCAGAGAATGTAAGGATATCAAATTGATAAAGTTCGAACTTGAGTATGTCTAGCTTATGTAAGATGCTCTGTACATTATAGTGAACTAGGGACAAGTTATGGGATAAGCTAAAGTTGTCAAACATAGAGGATGTATCGTCGTTGGATGAAGAAGACACTAGTGAAGTGTTTGGCGAAGATTCGGGACCAGGATTCGGCTGAATGTCTCCACATGTCATCAATAGTACACTTGCCCATGTGAACAGAGTACTTGTTAAAATAATGTTTATCAGTTGTGTTGAAAAGTGTATGTTTGTTAAGTAAAATGTTCCAACAGTTATGTGTTTGTATGGATGGACTTTCGCTTTGGTTGAATTCGATACAGAATAAATGTTCAGCAGTATTGAGAACAGATATGGCAGGGATCCCGTGAGGGCAAACATGAAAAGAAGATGTAAGGAAGCTGCAAACATGTAGTTACATCGGTAAGACGGCAGAATGACGGCAGAATATGCTCTGAAATGCATTAAGTAATTGTGAGTAAAAACAATAGAAACAACTCTGCCTGCAGAATGCAGTCAAACCTAATTGTTAAGATGAAAAGAGGAGGGCATCCATGACACAGCCACACAGATCGCCTCCCACGGGCCAGGGTCACACGTCCAAAGTATCCAAAAAAGAAATGAGAAAAAAAAAAAAAAAAAAGTACCAAGCATGATACATTATAATCGAAAATAAGAAAAAAGGAGGTTTGGCAGTGGCTTGAACAAAAACAAATATTAAAAAGCCAATAATACCATTCATGGCCTTAAGGAAGCTGGTCATTTCCCAATGATGTTCTGTGCTTCGATGTTTAGCTGCTAAGTCTTTGAATGAAGATTGTGGCCAACAGGTGTCTTTGTGGATGTCGTCCCCAATCGTTGATGTAAATCCAGACGAATTAATTCAGATCTATTACATGTTTATACTAAAATTTCTTGTAAATATGTGCATATCATTTACGTGTTTATCTGTACCAGTTTGAATACAAACGCAAAATAACTAAAACTTTCTTCAAGGCAAAACTAAAGGGTAAGGGATAGTTAAACTGAGCTTCTTGAATACTAATTTAGCAGAAGGCAATTATCAAATACGTTTAAAGTGCACGTAATCAAAATAATAAATACTCCAATTGTTGATGGTTAAAGGCAAGCAACAAACACATAAACAAATGATTCGGGAGGTCTTGTATATAGCGTCTACAATTTCAAATAGTGTATTTAGATATTGGCCTAGTTGTTTGAAGATTGGTTAACTTAACCGAGCATTAAGTCAAAATTACAAATATAAATGAATTATAAATGAATATTTCAGAAAGAAATTGAGCACGTGAAAGCATTATGCTAAGAAAAAATGCAAGTTAAAAACTTAATAGTACAAAACATATTTTTATGAGAAAATGTACTTTGAAAATTTACACTAACCAAGGATTAAGCTAACCGATCTTTGAACAACTGGGTCATTGTATTTAAAGTGCGTGTTTTAATTAGCGATATGAATCATAAGCTGGTGACTGAACGGAATGTTTCACTCAGAGGTATAGCAGTTTTATACAGTTTTATACAGAAGTGTTTACGTGGGATACACTAATAAAGGCTGTAACTATCACAGGAATGCAACCAATGACAGACAACCTAAAAGAGCGCTGGTACGGTAAACCAGAGACCCTGGGTTCGAGTCCCAGTTGAGAAACGATTTTTTCACCATATACCTGTACCCGGTTACATATATATACATACACATTTTGTTAATAGGTGTATTAAAAATCGGACGAGGCCCCAAATATAACAGGTGGTGAAAAAATCGTTCCTCAACCGGGACTCGAACCCAGGGTATCTGGTTTACCGTACCAGCGCTCTTTAACCACTGAGCTATCGAGGACACACGGTTAGGAATCGATATTTCACCATATACCTGTACCCGGTTACATATACTATATTCAAAACAAAATAACAATCCAGTGGTGTCTAAATAAACATGTTTCTTTATTTCATCTTAACATTAATAATAATTCACTGACATCGTGAATCACTAAAAGCCTTTCGAAATAGTTGTTGCTATATACTATTATGTATAGTCAAGCAATACTCATATATTTTTCACGTTTAATCTGAAGCAAAATCAAACAAACCAATGCCGTAACCAGAACGTTTTCCCACACATGGTAAACTATACTGAAGGGAAAAAGAAACGCGACACGGGAATTTCCGCTATATATTCTATGTAGAGATCGAATGGTGCATGGCTGAAAAAAAGACTGAAAATTCCTTCAAAGTTTCAATATTGACAGAGTACACATTTGGCTCAAGCATGTAACAAACTAAGGATGCAAAATTTTGCAAACTCTTTACGTTAAATACAGTACTGAAATGGCTTCAAAGAGGAATTTCAACATTAATGAATTTTTCTTAAAAAGTGTACTGTGATTAAAACTTGAGTTCTCCGTTCTACATTCGAATTTAGTTCTCCGTTATGCATTCGACTTGAGTTCTCTGTTCTTCATTCGACTTGACTTCTCCGTTCTACATTCGAACCCAGTTCTCCATTTTACATTCGAACCCAGTTCTCCGTTCTACATTCGATTTGAGTTCTCCGTTCTACATTCGACTCCAGTTCTCCATTCGACATTCGACTTCAGGTCTCCGTTCTACATTCGACTCCAGTTCTCCGTTCGACATTCAACTTGAGTGCTCCGTTCTACATTCGACTCAGTTCTCCGTTCTACATTCGAACCCAGTTCTCCGTTCTACATTCGAACCCAGTTCTCCGTTCTACATTCGACTTGAGTTCTCCGTTCTACATTCGAACCTAGTTCTCCGTTCTACATTCGAACCCAGTTCTCCGTTCTACATTCGACACCAGTTCTCCGTTCTACATTTAACACCAGTTCTTTGTTCTACATTCGACTTGAGTTCTCCGTTCTACATTCGAAACTAGTTCTCCATTCTACATTCAACTCGAGTTCTCCGTTCTACATTCGACTCCAGTTCTCCGTTATGCATTCGATTTTAGTTCTCCGTTCTACATTCGAACCTAGTTCTCCGTTCTACATTCGAACCCATTCTCCGTTCTACATTCGACTCCAGTTATCCGTTCTACATTCAACTTGATTTCTCCGTTCTACATTATACTCTAGTTCTCCGTTCTACATTCGACTCTAGTTCTCCTTCTACATTCGACTTCAATTCTCCGTTCTATATTCGATTTCACTTCTCCGTTCTACATTCGACTCTAGTTCTCCGTTCTACATTCAACTTTAGTTCTCAGTTATACTTTCGCCTGTAGTGTTCCGTTCTATATTCGTAGTAGTTATTGACAAGACTCTAAAAAAAATCTTCCTGTTGCATTTTAAGTTTTAAATCAAACCCAATCTCTGTGACGTTAAAGTAGAATACTTACTAGCGCTTCCAACGTCAAAGGTTAAATTACTGCAAATTCATCGGATGTGCTTGCATGGTGCACCGAAAGCGGTTCTTTAAGAGTGTTAATCGAAGCTGTTGAAAACTATATTTGTTTTAATTGACATTAAATACGAAAACATGGTGCCAAAGTTTAAACTCTTTTATATTTTGATGAATCGCAATTATCTTGAATAATGTAATAACTAAGAAAAAAGGTTTTGTTATTTGTTGGTCTGTGTTTATTGTTGCATGTCATTTCTTGTCTTGACGTTTAGCAAGATAGTCTTTTTTGCGTAACATTTATCGAAGCCTACGTGTTTTTTGTGACGTTTTGACATATTTTTTATTTCTGACGACGAAACTTTTAACTTTTATATAATTGACTTTTTTTTTAATTTGTCGATGCATTGCTACAACCCTGCATCCACCTCTGCGACACGCCCGAAAAGTGAAAATGCTTTAGCCATTATAAGGGTCATTTTCAGAAAAAGGGGGTGGGGCAGATAGGGTACAAAATTGCAAAACGAATATGCGTCAGACTGAATTTTATTATAAATAAAGCATAAATGAGTATGTGAACAGTCACAATCTAAAAGATGCAAACACAGCACAACCCTTGTCATGTGCCTGTAACACCACAACAAACCGGTGAAGCCTTTGCGTGTAACTGATTTTATTGAACTTGTTTGGTTAATTTATAAACGGTGAAACTCAATGTATAAAGTAAAATAACATACTAATGTGACTTGTAAATTACTGTTTTTTTTACATCAAAACTAAATATTGGGATAATTGGCTCTTTATCATTGTTAAAATCGACTTAAACAAAATAAAAATATTTAGCATTATCTTGTCCTAAACACTATTTGAATTATCCCAAACCATAACATTTTAAATAGAAATGGCAAACTAAAACATATGACAATATAAATGGTACAACTTTATCACATATACGTAGGGGTAAGAGCACATACACTGCGGTAACATCAAGGACATATTTTGACCCAAAACTGGAACTTCGAATTAAAAGTTACCAACTCATAATTTATTTTACGCATATTTAATCTCGAGTATTTTAAGTATAGTGAATAAACCTATAGTTTAAATAGGCACATATGAAATAATTTATAGCACGCACGCACGCACACACATACGCACACATACCATCACAAATATTTGCCGACATATATATCGTTTTATTGTGCATACAATTAGATACAATTATTTCGGTATTGCCTCTAGTCCTTTTAACATAAACATACAATTATTCATTCTTCACATGCATATTCATGATATAAAGGTATTCAACGCTTGAGAAATAAACTTACTCATAGGATCGCCATTTTTATTTACATATTAACGGCAACGTGCAAAGTCTTGTCCAAAAGAACATGGTTACTTTCAGTATCCTGCGTATAAAAGTCTAAGGTGATAAAGAGACTTCGTCACGTCGTAAAATGCGCTAACATCAAGAACAACAACAACAACAGAAGCAGCAGCAGCAGCAACAACACCAAGAAGAAAAAGCTGTTCCTGAAAGAATGGCGTTCATGTGGTTTCTTTTAATACTATGAAAGAGTTATTTGATACTGTAGATTTTAGTCTTGTTTTAGATTTCCTAAAAAAGATCAGACTATATTAATCATTATAATGTGTTCTTATATATATTTACTTGTTTATATACCCGTTGACGGGCATTTGTTGATTTACATACATAGTTTATATTACACCTTATCATCCCTTATTGTTTAATAGTTTTATCTTTATATATTTACACTAATTTTTAAATAATACTTCATTTCTTCATCAATGTTTGCGCACAATATGACCTATTTATGTGTCGACGTGCCGTAAAACACCATTTATTCATTCATTCATAACGATATCGTTTTATTTGATGACGTAGACAACTTTGAACAGGTAAATTAATCCATAAGAAAATGTATTTATCAATTATCTGGCAATAGTTGTGCAGCTATACAATTCAGACTTACCTCATTTCCCCGTGCAATCAGTAGTATCTACGTCATGAAAATAATACTTAGTTTTACATACAACTTAGTAAAAAATATAAAAAATATAAAAAATTCAGGAGACGTTCTTGATAAAATTTTCAAGAAAGGTCAAGTTTCATCAATAAGCACTTATGACTTCTCTACACTATATACAACCTTACCACATCACCTTATTAAAGACAAGCTAATTTCTCTTATTCAAAAAACATTTGCTAGAGAAAATACTACATTTTTGGCATGAAATAATATAAAAGCGTTTTTTACTAACGGCAGTTTTGACAATTATACTATGTGGACTTGCTATGAAGTTTGTGAAGCACTCATCTTCCTATTAGATAATATTTTCGTCAGGTATGGAACCACCGTTTATAGACAAATTGTTGGTATCCCTATGGGTACGAACTGTGCACCACTTGTCGCAGATTTGTTCTTATTTTGCTATGAAAGGGATTTCATGTTGAGTCTTTCACCAGATACCCAGGCAGATGTTATTGAAGCCTTTAATGACACCTCTCGGTATCTGGATGACATATTGAACATTGACAACCCTTTCTTTCCAACTATGGTTAATTATATTTATCCTAAAGAACTTCAGCTTAACAAAGCTAGTATATCTGATAATAAGGCTTCTTTTCTTGATTTACATCTCTCGATTGAAATTGGTAAAATAATTAGCAAAATCTATGACAAGAGAGATGATTTTAATTTTGACATTGTTAATTATCCCCACTTGGATGGGGATGTTCCCCGAGCAACTTCTTATGGGGTATATGTGTCTCAACTTATTCGTTTTTCTAGAGCTTGTACTCGAGTTGAGGACTTTAATATTCGTAATCTTTGTATAACTAAAAAGTTACTCAATCAGGATTACCGTTACCATAAACTTCGTAAAACCTTTGCAAAATTTTATTATCGTAACCCTGATCTTCTTTCCAAATATAAAAGTAATTTAAGGACTCTTCTGCGACAAGGACTTTCACAACCTGACTTCTATGGTGATGTGATTTATAAACTTCGTAAGATTCTAGGTCATGATCACTTTCATACTTTCTTTGTTAAACTTGTTAAAAAGTTTATCAAAAGAGGTTATGACCCTATCATTTTGCAACGTACTGCATGCTTGGCGGTGGACCCTTTTACAGTTCCCCACTATGCTTTCCTCTTTAATTGTACGATGACCGGACAGGCTGTGGACCCTATGATGACGCCTACCTAAAGCCCATTGGGACGGTGGCGTTTGATGTTAGTCCATGATCTTTCTTGTCGTGCCCTTAATGGTTTATTCTCTTACTGCTCTGGCTTCTGCAAAGTCATTGAGTACCTTCATTGTGGCTTTCTAGGCTATTGTTTTTTTGTATTATATTTACACGAGCATATTTGTGTTTTACTTATATTGCCTATTGATGCTGCCTTGTTGGTTATATATTAGATCATGGCGGGGATTTCTTTATTTACACTGTCCTGTTTTAATGGGATGACAGTAGGGTAAGTGTGAGGTTTGGTGCACCCTAGAACCGGTTTAAACCCCCAGTGGCCTACTTTGCCACTGACCGTTCCAAGGCGGTAGCCCTATTGTCAACCCTTTTTGTGTTTGTGATGTCGTTTGCATTTATTATTGCTTTTGTCTTCTTGTTTGTCTGTTTGCGTGTCTGTTTCTGTGTTTTGTGGTTTACTGTCCTCCTTGAATGCTACTTTCCCTGTCCGATATTTTTATATTTCTTTTAGTAGCGGTTTTCTATGGGAAGCCATAACCGTCAAAATATGGATATTTACCAACCATTCAATGACAGGCCATTTAATTCAACATGAATTCATTTGATGACGTACATATTGATTCGATGCGACGTGAAAACTCGGTTCATTCGTTATAAAGTGAATTGATACGATTCAAAGTGAAATGATACGGTGTACAATTTCAAACCATACGACGCAAAGTCATTTGCATCGCACCGACTGTGTTTTCGCCCGATCATTTTACTTACCACCAGACTAAATGTGTTTGCGTTAAACTGATTCATATTGCATAATGCTGATTTACTTTGTTCTTTATCACTTCACATTTTTCGATGAATCGTTTAAGTTTTCATCGTACCGACTTGTATTTGATTGTATTGCATTAGTTTTTTGTCAAATGGTTTGTCATTACACTGAATGATTTCTATTTGCGTCGTATGGTTTGAAATTTTACACCGTATCATTTTACTTCGAACCGTATCAGTTCACTTTGTAACGAATGAACCGAGTTTACACGTCGCATCGAATCAATATGTACGTCATCAAATGACTTTGCGTCGTATGGGTTGAAATTGTACACCGTATCATTTCACTTTGAACCGTATCAATTCACTTTGTAACGAATGAACCGAGTTTACACGTCGCATCGAATCAATATGTACGTCATCAAATGACTTTGCGTCGTATGGTTTGAAATTTTACACCGTATTATTTCACTTCGAACCGTATCAATTCACTTTTTAACGAATGAACCGAGTTTACACGTCGCATCGAATCAATATGTACGTCATCAAATGACTTGGCGTCGTATGGTTTGAAATTGTACACCGTATCATTTCACTTTGAACCGTATCAATTCACTTTTTAACGAATGAACCGAGTTTTCACGTCGCATCGAATCAATATGTACGTCATCAAATGACTTCATGTTGAATTAAATGGTCTGTCATTGAATGGTTTGTAAATATCCACATTTAGACGGTTATGGCTTCCCAGAGTTTTCAATATCTGTTTCCCTCCGAGACTATCACGAAATGTTCATATGATGTTTAAGAGTTAAATTTGTTAATTGATAATGCTACAAAAAGGGTGACCATTCATCTATATTAAGAATGCTTTTTTATCAGATAATTTCATAATGCTAATGTACAATTTATTTTATCCAGTAAAAACCATACGATGTATTTTCTGTTACAAAATGATGTATATGATGTTACTAAATGTTTTGGTTACAGCAAATACTGTCAATGACAATTTCTAAGAAATAAATTTAACAAACGCTCCCCGAGGCTTTGATTATTTTGCAGACGACACATATCTTTACAAGATAAACAGTGTGTAGAGTATCATGCTTTTTTAATATCAGACTGAATTTATCTTTAATAATGGTAACTTCGAAGACAAGACAAACGAATACGTAAAGACAATTTTTAAAGATAACCGTTTGTACATACTTCCAAAAAATAAAAACTTTATAAAAAACAACAACTTTACACTGGAAGTTAAACCTGTGGGAGGATTCGTTATGTGCCAGAATAACTAATGCGAGATTACTCGTATTTCATTGTTTATATAACAGTAATTTCCTAAACACCATAACCTTTGTTTTTTCGGTATTTATTTTAAACTTTCACCTATTGCAGTAATTATTAAGTGTACTAAGTGTATGTAATCTTAATTGCAAGTTTTCCGGTGTTGTAGAAAATATAGCAATGTCATCCGCGTACAGAAGTAACATTAATTTAAACATCCTAATATCCACTCTTTTGTTTCCTATTAAAAATAGTTCATTTTCTAAGTCGGTTAGATACATAGAAAATATAAAAGGGGACAAACATCCCCTTGACGAATCCCTAAATTACATTCGAAATTTTCGCTCAATTCATTTTCGAATTTGACCTTTGACCTTACATTTTGATATATTGATCTAACCACTGAATTAACCACTGATGTTGTCTCTTGTTTTGGCATATATTTAGACATTATATAGACCACATAACAGTCCGCGGTGGTCCAGGGGTTAGCTTAGCTACCCTAAGCGCGTTTTGGTTTCAATGCAAGATATCAAGGGTTCGATTTCATGCCTATATTTTTATTTAATAAATCAATAAAATTAAAGTAGATTGATAGGAATTTGTTTTGAATTAGTTAGTTTCCATAATAGGAAAAGTGTTCCTTAGTGGTTTTGTTCGTATTCAAAGAACTTTCATATAAATGAACAAAATGATATATAGGGTCCTATAGAAACCACAGCGTCCGAAAGCAATGGCATCGTAGGTCCGCACTGTACTGCAAACAAGGACTTGAAACTACAATGAAAGAGACAGAAAACAACAGAAAGGGTGGTGAAGACAGGGTTACCGACTTGGAACGGTCAGTAGGCAATAAGACGTACTGGTTAGCTTGAATCGATTTTATATGCTCACAGTCCTCGCTATTATCATGTCTTAAGCGCCCAAATAGACAAGACAGTGTAAACAAAACTAAATCCCATCAAAAGGAAATCTCTAACAATAAAGTCCACATCCAGAGAAACCAACTAAAGATATACATACAAAATAATAAACATCTCAGGATGTATCCAGAATCGTACTGAACACCCATAGTAGTTGCAGCTAAAGAGAAGACCAATCTAGGGTACAACCAGAGAACCCTAGGGACGAAAGCTCATGCACCCACCTCCCTTAGTTGGGGTTTCAGTAGGTACAATCATAGAGTCCCAAGAGGTAGTCCAGTCATCGCACAAGTGAAAAGTGAAGCGTAATGACTGACTGTAGAGGGGTCAATCACTAAACATGCAGTGCGCTGTAAAACCAAGGGGTTATATCCTTTTATGACGGACTTCCTGATTAAATATGTAAAGTGGTCAGGAAACACGTCAGACCCCTTTAACTTTCGAAGTTTATAGACCACATCTCCATAAAATGAGGGTTGTGATATGCCTAGTCGCAGAAGTGTTTTAAGGTTGGTGTTGTACTTTTCCAGCAGGCCCTCGTTGCGGCGGTAGAATTTAGAGAAAGATCTACGTAGTTTGTGATAACGAAAACCCTGCTGAAGAAGTTTACTTGTAATAACTTGATTTCGATCATTGAAGTCTATAACATCATTACACGCTCTAGCAAATTGAATGAGCCGGGAGAAATACATCCCATATGAGGTAGCACGAGGTACATCTCCATCCAGGTGTGGATAGTTAAAGATGTTAAAATTGAAATCATCTCTCTTATCATAGATTTCATGAACAAAACTTTTTATTGCAATAAACAGTTTTGGGTTGGGATGTTTTCAATAATACAGAACAAGTGTATCATAATGTGCTCTACTATAATTATTTGCTGAATTCTGCTTTTTCTCTGTACTGTTTGGTTAATTCTTTTAAATGCAAAATTTTCTGCGACGGTTTGTTGCTGTGCATCAATTTTTCTTGTACTGAATTACTAAAGTAAAGCCGAGTACCAAACAATAAGTTTTAATGTATTCCCCATTTCGGAATGAGGCAGATAAACTAAAACAATATGTTTTCTTTAAATCTTTCAGTATTCGGTTTAATATGATTCTTTGATTTATTAGCAACTGATAGATGATTCTTTACACTTCGAAATTATGCGGAATGATAAATTATAAAATAATTATTATTATAATTATAGCCACTCTCAAATCTAGAAAGAAAATCCAAGATGGCGAGGCCCTTCGTAAAACTTGTATACCTCTGTGCATTATTTTCGATATGGAAGAACCAGTGTCAATAACTCATAATAGTTGTTAATATGGGTTTTATATTATTTTGTAACAGTAACACACACCCATTGTGTTAGTATCACGTGATCATAAATATGTTTATATATATATGTTCATTTGAATGATGATGTACTCTGTAGTAAGTCAATAAAGTATATGTTCTGTTCTTTTCTGTTCATTATGTCGACAATGACGGAATTAAAACTTGTTGTATCTAGTTGTTATGCTATTTTGATGGGCGAGGTTACTGGATATCGCTTTAAAAATTGCCTTCAACGACATTTCAGCTCAAATTCATTGATTTAGTTTCTCAGTTATTATTCTGTTTTGCATTTCATTTCATTTTAAAATGCTTCAAATGGTAAATAATTTCGTAGTATATTTTCTTCATGAAAATATTAATTTTGTTTTCGATCAGGATATCTCCAGATCATGTTTGCACGTATTATTATTACAATTTTACTCTTCTTCATCATTTTACCTTCCGTAAAATATATGTTTAGCAGAGAATTTATGGTCAAAATAGTACATACCAAATGATATAACTATTTGGAATCGGTTTAACTGCTCAGCTTTTGTTTAAACAATGAAATAAAAAGCTTTTGTTTAACAATGAAATAAAAATGACTATTGACCCCATTAAACATTGATAAAAAATGAAGAACGATGTTCCGAGAACATACGTACGGTAACGTAGCTTACAAAACGTAAGCGGCCTCGGTTGCAACATCAAAATAATATCACTAGTTTCATCGATTTATACAAGTATGGACGTTAAAACTGTCTATTGAAAAAGACAATGTAATGTTAACGTCCGCGAAACTACAGATCTTTATAGAATAGAACTCAATATTTAAACAAATATGTGCACATACAACTTCTCTTTGACAGATCTTTTGTAGGTACATAGTATTTAGGTATTGTCTGCTGTGGCTATTTTTCTTGCCCTGTAGGCTTTCTGGTTTATCGCAGGATCTAAAATGAAAAGCCGCGAAGATTTCAGACTTTCAAACAAATTCGTTCCTGGCGTTCTCACAGATTGTGTCAACAGATTTTGCTTTGTTTAATCTAATAAAATAGTTTATCATTTTGTGGAAAAACGTTTAGGTTACGGCATTGGTTTATTTCGAATATAGAACGGAAAACTAAGTCGAATGTAGCACAGAGAACTGCATTAGAACGGAGAACTGGATTCGAATGTAGAACGGAGAACTCAAGTCGAATGTAGAATGGAGTACTGGGTTCGAATGTAGAACGGAGAACTCAAGTCGAATGTAGAACGGAGAACTCAAGTCGAATGCAGAACGGAGAACTCAAGTCGAATGTAGAACGGAGAACTCAAGTTTTAATCACAGTACACTTTTTAACAAGAAATTCATGAATGTTGAAATTCCTCTTTGAAAAATTGAGCCATTTAACGAAAAGAGTTTGCAAAATGTTGCATCCTTAGTTTGTTCACAAATGTGTACTCTGTCAATATTGAAACTTTGAAGGAATATTATTTGCTGTGTTATGTGTTGTTTCAGTCTTTTTTCCGAATGGAATGGTCTTACGCAGCAATGCACCATTCGATCTCTACATAGAATATATAGCGGAAATTCCCCTGTCGCGTTTCTTTTTCCCTTCAGTATAGTTTACCATGTGTGGAAAAACGTTATGGTTACGGCATTGGTTTGTTTGATTTTACTTCAGATTAAACGTGAAAAATATATGAGTATTGCTTTAATATACGCAACAACTATTTCGAAAGGCTTTTAGTGATTCACGATATCAGTGAATTATTATTAATGATAAGATGAAATAAAGAAACATGTATATTTGGAAACCACTGGATTGTTATTCTATTTTGAATATAGTATATATATACATTTTGTTAATAGCTGTATTGAAGATCGGATTTGATCAAAACTTTTATAGACACAGGATACTGTTTCGGTGTTGCGAACTAAACAAAAATTAAAAAAAATATCATTTAAAACCAACCATTAAAACAAAATCAAATAATTTTTTCCCGTGTTATTTGTTGAAAACAAACATATTTTAAGACTAACTACAACACTCTGGGACTTTTTTCAGGAAAAATTAAAATATGTTTATTTTCAACAAATAACACGAAAAAAAAAGAAGTTGGGTTTGAATGTTGAACTCCGAGCTGCGAATGTCGCACTCAGAGTTGGGTTCGAATGTTGAACTCCGAGCTGCAAATGTCGAACTCCGAGTTTGGTTTGAATGTCGAACTCCGAGATGGGCATTTTGAACTCCGAGTTGCCAACTCGGAGTTGGGTTTGAATGTTGAACTCCGAGCTCCGAATACCGAACTTGGGTTTGAATGTTGAACTCCGAGCTCCGAATACCGAACTCCGAGTTCGGTTTGAATGTTGAACTCAAAGCTGGCAATGTCGAACTCCGAATTGGGTTTGAATGTTGAATTCCGAGCTGGCAATGTTGGGTTCGAATGTTAAACTCCGAGCTGCGAATGTCAAACTCCGAGTTGGGTTAAAATGTCCAACTCCGAGCTGGAAATGTCGAACTCCGAGTTGGGTTCGAATGTTGAACTGAGAGCTGCGAATGTCGAAATCCGAGTT
The DNA here is from genome assembly GCA_037043455.1 of Cyrtodaria siliqua. Lineage (NCBI taxonomy): Eukaryota > Metazoa > Mollusca > Bivalvia > Adapedonta > Hiatellidae > Cyrtodaria > Cyrtodaria siliqua. Next base: position 88,844 of record JAWPHD010006254.1, on the reverse strand, counting down.
GGGTTCGAATGTTGAACTCCGAGCTGCGATTGTCGAACTCCGAGTTTGGTTTGAATGTCGAACTCCGAGCTGGGAATGTTGAACTCCGAGTTGGGTTTGAATGTTGAACTCCGAGCTGGGAATGTCGAACTCCGAGTTGGGTTCAAATGTTGAACACCGAGCTGCGAATGTCGAACTGCGAGTTGGGTTCGAATGTTGAAATCCGAGCTGCGAATGTCGAACTCCGAGTTGGGTTCGAATGTTGACTCTGACTGGCAATGTCGAACTCCGAGCTGGGTTTGAATGTTGAACTCCGAGCTGGGAATGTCGAACTCCAAGTTGGGTTCGAATGTTGAACTCCGAGCTGCGAATGTCTAACTCCCAGTTGGGTTTGAATGTTGAACTCCGAGCTGGCAATGTCGAACTCCGAGTTGGGTTTGAATGTTGAACTCCGAGCTGCGAATGTCGAGCTCCGAGTTGGGTTCGAATGTTGAACTCCGAGCTGCGAATACCGAACTCCGAGTTGGGTTTGAATGTTAAACTCCGTGCTGGCAATGTCAAACTCCGAGTTGGGTTTGAATGTTGAACTCCGAGCCGGCAATGTCGAACTCCGAGTTGGGTTCGAATGTTGAACTCCGAGCTGCGAATGTTGAACTCCGAGTTGGGTTTGAAGGTTGAACTCCGAGCTGGCAATGTCAAACTCCGGGTTGTGTTTAAATGTCCAACTCCGAGCTGGGTTCGAATGTTGAACTAAGAGCTGCGAATGTCGAACTCCGAGTTGGGTTCGAATGTTGAACTCCGAGCTGCGATTGTCGAACTCCGAGTTTGGTTGGAATGTCGAACTCCGAGTTGGGTTCGAATGTTGAACTCAGAGGTGCGAATGTCGAACTCCGGGTTGGGTTTGAATGTCGAACTCCGAGCTAGCAATGTAGATCTCCAAGTTGGGTTCGAATGTTGAACTCCGAGCTGCGAATGTCGAACTCCGAGTTTGGTTTGAATGTTAAATGAGTTGGGTTCGAATGTTGAACTGAGAGCTGCGAATGTCGAACTCCGAGTTGGGTTCGAATGTTGAACTCCGAGCTGCGATTGTCGAACTCCGAGTTTGGTTTGAATGTCGAACTCCGAGCTGGGAATGTTGAACTCCGATTTGGGTTTGAATGTTGAACTCCGAGCTGCGAATGTCGAACTCCGAGTTGGGTTCGAATGTTGAACTCCGAGCTGCGATTGTCGAACTCCGAGTTTTGTTTGAATGTCGAACTCCGAGCTGGGAATGTCGAACTCCGAGTTGGGTTCAAATGTTGAACACCGAGCTGCGAATCTCGAACTGCGAGTTGGGTTCGAATGTTGAAATCCGAGCTGCGAATGTCGAACTCCGAGTTGGGTTCGAATGTTGACTCTGACTGGCAATGTCGAACTCCGAGCTGGGTTTGAATGTTGAACTCCGAGCTGGGAATGTCGAACTCCAAGTTGGGTTCGAATGTTGAACTCCGAGCTGCGAATGTCTAACTCCCAGTTGGGTTTGAATGTTGAACTCCGAGCTGGCAATGTCGAACTCCGAGTTGGGTTTGAATGTTGAACTCCGAGCTGCGAATGTCGAGCTCCGAGTTGGGTTCGAATGTTGAACTCCGAGCTGCGAATACCGAACTCCGAGTTGGGTTTGAATGTTAAACTCCGTGCTGGCAATGTCAAACTCCGAGTTGGGTTTGAATGTTGAACTCCGAGCCGGCAATGTCGAACTCCGAGTTGGGTTCGAATGTTGAACTCCGAGCTGCGAATGTCGAACTCCGAGTTGGGTTTGAAGGTTGAACTCCGAGCTGGCAATGTCAAACTCCGGGTTGTGTTTAAATGTCCAACTCCGAGCTGGGTTCGAATGTTGAACTAAGAGCTGCGAATGTCGAACTCCGAGTTGGGTTCGAATGTTGAACTCCGAGCTGCGATTGTCGAACTCCGAGTTTGGTTGGAATGTCGAACTCCGAGTTGGGTTCGAATGTTGAACTCAGAGGTGCGAATGTCGAACTCCGGGTTGGGTTTGAATGTCGAACTCCGAGCTAGCAATGTAGATCTCCAAGTTGGGTTCGAATGTTGAACTCCGAGCTGCGAATGTCGAACTCCGAGTTTGGTTTGAATGTTAAATGAGTTGGGTTCGAATGTTGAACTGAGAGCTGCGAATGTCGAACTCCGAGTTGGGTTCGAATGTTGAACTCCGAGCTGCGATTGTCGAACTCCGAGTTTGGTTTGAATGTCGAACTCCGAGCTGGGAATGTCGAGCTCCGAGTTGGGTTCGAATGTTGAACTCCGAGCTGCGAATACCGAACTCCGAGTTTGGTTTGAATGTTAAATGAGTTGGGTTCGAATGTTGAACTGAGAGCTGCGAATGTCGAACTCCGAGTTGGGTTCGAATGTTGAACTCCGAGCTGCGATTGTCGAACTCCGAGTTGGGTTTGAATGTTGAACTCCGAGCTGCGAATGTCGAGCTCCGAGTTGGGTTCGAATGTTGAACTCCGAGCTGCGAATACCGAACTCCGAGTTGGGTTTGAATGTTAAACTCCGTGCTGGCAATGTCAAACTCCGAGTTGGGTTTGAATGTTGAACTCCGAGCCGGCAATGTCGAACTCCGAGTTGGGTTCGAATGTTGAACTCCGAGCTGCGAATGTCGAACTCCGAGTTGGGTTTGAAGGTTGAACTCCGAGCTGGCAATGTCAAACTCCGGGTTGTGTTTAAATGTCCAACTCCGAGCTGGGTTCGAATGTTGAACTAAGAGCTGCGAATGTCGAACTCCGAGTTGGGTTCGAATGTTGAACTCCGAGCTGCGATTGTCGAACTCCGAGTTTGGTTGGAATGTCGAACTCCGAGTTGGGTTCGAATGTTGAACTCAGAGGTGCGAATGTCGAACTCCGGGTTGGGTTTGAATGTCGAACTCCGAGCTAGCAATGTAGATCTCCAAGTTGGGTTCGAATGTTGAACTCCGAGCTGCGAATGTCGAACTCTGAGTTTGGTTTGAATGTTAAATGAGTTGGGTTCGAATGTTGAACTGAGAGCTGCGAATGTCGAACTCCGAGTTGGGTTCGAATGTTGAACTCCGAGCTGCGATTGTCGAACTCCGAGTTTGGTTTGAATGTCGAACTCCGAGCTGGGAATGTTGAACTCCGATTTGGGTTTGAATGTTGAACTCCGAGCTGCGAATGTCGAACTCCGAGTTGGGTTCGAATGTTGAACTCCGAGCTGCGATTGTCGAACTCCGAGTTTTGTTTGAATGTCGAACTCCGAGCTGGGAATGTCGAACTCCGAGTTGGGTTCAAATGTTGAACACCGAGCTGCGAATGTCGAACTGCGAGTTGGGTTCGAATGTTGAAATCCGAGCTGCGAATGTCGAACTCCGAGTTGGGTTCGAATGTTGACTCTGACTGGCAATGTCGAACTCCGAGCTGGGTTTGAATGTTGAACTCCGAGCTGGGAATGTCGAACTCCAAGTTGGGTTCGAATGTTGAACTCCGAGCTGCGAATGTCTAACTCCCAGTTGGGTTTGAATGTTGAACTCCGAGCTGGCAATGTCGAACTCCGAGTTGGGTTTGAATGTTGAACTCCGAGCTGCGAATGTCGAGCTCCGAGTTGGGTTCGAATGTTGAACTCCGAGCTGCGAATACCTAACTCCGAGTTGGGTTTGAATGTTAAACTCCGTGCTGGCAATGTCAAACTCCGAGTTGGGTTTGAATGTTGAACTCCGAGCCGGCAATGTCGAACTCCGAGTTGGGTTCGAATGTTGAACTCCGAGCTGCGAATGTCGAACTCCGAGTTGGGTTTGAAGGTTGAACTCCGAGCTGGCAATGTCAAACTCCGGGTTGTGTTTAAATGTCCAACTCCGAGCTGGGTTCGAATGTTGAACTAAGAGCTGCGAATGTCGAACTCCGAGTTGGGTTCGAATGTTGAACTCCGAGCTGCGATTGTCGAACTCCGAGTTTGGTTGGAATGTCGAACTCCGAGTTGGGTTCGAATGTTGAACTCAGAGGTGCGAATGTCGAACTCCGGGTTGGGTTTGAATGTCGAACTCCGAGCTAGCAATGTAGATCTCCAAGTTGGGTTCGAATGTTGAACTCCGAGCTGCGAATGTCGAACTCCGAGTTTGGTTTGAATGTTAAATGAGTTGGGTTCGAATGTTGAACTGAGAGCTGCGAATGTCGAACTCCGAGTTGGGTTCGAATGTTGAACTCCGAGCTGCGATTGTCGAACTCCGAGTTTGGTTTGAATGTCGAACTCCGAGCTGGGAATGTTGAACTCCGATTTGGGTTTGAATGTTGAACTCCGAGCTGCGAATGTCGAACTCCGAGTTGGTTCGAATGTTGAACTCCGAGCTGCGATTGTCGAACTCCGAGTTTTGTTTGAATGTCGAACTCCGAGCTGGGAATGTTGAACTCCGATTTGGGTTTGAATGTTGAACTCCGAGCTGCGAATGTCGAACTTCGAGTTGGGTTCGAATGTTGAACTCCGAGCTGCGAATACCGAACTCCGTGTTGGGATGAAATGTTGAAATCCGAGCTGGCAATGTCGAACTCCGAGTTGGGTTCGAATGTTGAACTCGGAGCTGCGAATTTCGAACTCCGGTTTGGGTTTGAATGTCGAACTCCGAGCTGGCAATGTCGAACTCCGAGTTGGGTTTGAATGTTGAATTCCGAGTTGGGAATGTCGAACTCGGTGCTGACAAATGAATGTTGAACTCCGTGCTGACAAATCTGTAACAAATCCGTAACAGAACGAATGTCGAACGCCGAACTACGAACTACGAGCTAACTTCCCACACCTAACGTTTCAACTGATTAATTGACCGAACAAAAAGTCTCATTTTACCAATTTATTCATTCTGAAAACGTCTTTGTTTTAATTCATAAAAAACATTGAACAGCTAACTGGCCACGCATGCATCGTGTTTTGCTGTTTAACTACATAAATGGAAAAAAAAAGAGTTTAACTTGGCTATTTTTTGTAATCAGTGGAGTATATTCATAATATGGATAAAGTTGTTGGTGGTGGTGGTGGTGGTGGTGGTGGTGGTGTGTGTGTGTGTGTGTGTGTGTGTGTGTGTGTGTGTGTGTGTGTGTGTGTTGGGGATCTGCATGCGTGTCATTGGACATACACTTAAATCCGCGGCATTCTGTTTATGAAATATTTATTTAATAAATTATTGTTTTATTGAGTTTCCCGGAATGCGTAAATAATAATTTTGCCTGGGATGAGACATGCCGCTTTTATAGGTATATAATGAAGTAATACTTGTTAATACAGTGTAGGTAAAAACTGTTACTGAAAACATACATTTGACGAGCATCTGACGAGCATCTCTTTCCTTGTGTGAACGTCTTCGTGGCCGAATGGTAAACGACGTTGCGTTGTAAATCATCGCCTAACATCGCTGCGGGTTCGAATCCCACTGGGAGCTCGACTTGTAAGTGAGGAAGTGTCAATTCTTACGGATGGCGGGAGGTGTACAGTACTGGTTCTACCCAGTGGGTGGTCTGCCTACAAAAACAATCGACCGTCACATCGATGGTCTATAATTATAACGTCGTAAGTGAAAAATCATAGTTTTCGGGAAAGTGAAAAAAAACGGACTAACGGTATCAACTGTGTAAATTCTCTGAACAATCTCATAAGACATAAGCTGTAGTTTGCTTTCTCATAAAATAAAGTATTTGTTGTTTATAAAAAAAAAAGTTTGACTTTGCAATCTGAACAATTGCACTTACGAGCTTATGTTATTAATAATCGGAAAGAAAGATGTTCATCAAAAAGTTGTATCTGGCAGTTACGACCTTTTAAAATATGTTAAAAGCGATTATTAAACCACTGTAAGTGTCTTATAAAAGTTTGCTAGTTCATGCTACACTGTTGATCGAAATGTAGATTGCATATGGGACCATGCGTGTATTAGAATATATCTATTAGAAAATGTTTTATTTGTTAAATTTAAATCTCACGGATATAAAACCACGATCTTATTATTAATTTAATGAAATATTAATGGTAACATACAAATACAGACACGAATTATGTCTCATTGTTGTAACAATTATAACATTTAATAACAGAGAACTGGGAGTTGTATTCACTAATGAAAAGAAAACTAAACAATCACCCGTATGTAACATTTAAAATCTAATTGCATTTCAGTCCTATAATAACTAAAAACGATCACATCTGTAACAACAGTGTGTCGGCAAAAATAATACATGTTTGTTTGGAATTTTACATATCCAGACCATAAATATTTCAAAATGCATGTGCTCTTTTTTAAGATCTGTGCGCACCACTCCCCACCAGTTTAGTTTTAGTTTGTAACACAATTGATATGAACAGCCTGTCGCAACGGGTTT
>JAWPHD010006254.1:0-77500 GCA_037043455.1 Cyrtodaria siliqua | reverse complement strand
AATAGTATATCCACATATAATATGTCAACGCACTCTCTATATACTTATTATAATATATGTTATCCCCATACCCTATATATCCCTACATATCATATCACCATACTCTACATATCCTTATATAATATGTCCGCATACCCTCTATATAATATACACACATAATTACTATATCCCCATGCACTATACATCCTTGCATAATATGTCCCATACCCTCTATATCCTTACATAATATGTCCCCGTACTGTTTATATACTTATATAGTATAACCCCATGACTTACATAATATGTCCCCGTATTCTCTAAATGCTTTTGTAATATGCCTACGTACTCTCTATATCCTTCATATTATGTCACCATATCCTCTATATATTTACATATTATTTCTACATACTCTATATATCTTTTAATACACAATATTTCCCCGTACCATTTATATGTCCCCGTACCTTCTACCCTACATTTTTATATCTATATTCTATAGCTTTACATATTATACCCGTACCATCTTTACATACATACTATATCCCAATGTCCACATACACTCATATACACGTGTACATATTATTTTATTTCATTCGATAGAAGTGGAAAAGAAGGTCGTAAGTGATATATAAACCCGTAGCAGTTGTCAATTTATATGCAAGCTTAAGAATATTAAGTTCGTATCTACCAGTTATGACCCAACTTTTTATAAATATTACGGTCGTATCTACCACTTACAACCTTGTATGGTTATAGCCTTGTAGTTACGACCTTTTTGCAAAATATAGCACATCTGCTTTCACTTACGACAAAAAAATAGATGCATAAATCCATGCTAAAGCCAACTGATATGAGGACGGTTACCAAACTGAAAGTTGCGCAATCGTGTACTGTGTATTTTTTTGCTACGGTCATGTAAGGCTACGACCTTATAATTCTAAACCGTCGATATATAACCTTACATGAGTTGAAAATGACGTAAAACACCATACAAACAAAAAAAACAAACAAACAAACTTTCCTTGTTTATACTTTACTTTCTGAAATCCTATATCAGGTCATTTCATGTTTACTTCAAAATTTCAAGATTAGATGCAACAAATGCGCAGTTTTAATAGAGTGACATAATGCAAACTTGTGGAAACTGTATATATTCTAATAGAAGCACAGTAATCCTATTACAAAATATATTACTATGTGCATATTTATGTCATTTCAAATAACCCATGAAAGGTAGAAATGATTAAAATTAACCACGCCACATTCAACAGTATCAGTCCCATTATTGCGGACGAGTGCATAATACGCGTGTGAAAATTGATAAATATTAACTGTACAGATCTTTAAATAACGTAAATACGTGATTCAAATTATTGAAGATTCTCATCTGTTGATGTTTATTTTCCATCTTTGATCCGTCTTACAGGGGGAAAAGGCCAGACATAGATCAAGAAAAGCAAATTGAAATTCAAATCAGCAGACAGTATCATTGAATATGTTGTTTTGGAGTGCATAACAGATTTTTTATCTTATCGAGAAATGTGAAAACTTTATAATTTCACGAATGCATGAGTGTAAATATTGAAGTTTGATTACTTCGAGATGAAATAATATACAATTATGGACTTTTCAGCTGTTATACATGATGTGATATGCACCAAAAAAATCATTATTGACCGAGGCGATAGCCGAGGTCAATAATGATTTTTTGGTACATATCAACATCATGTATAACAGCTGAAAAGTCCATAACTGTTTTATTATATAACCCTCAATTTGAATTTGACAGTTTATAACAATTAAACAATAGATTTTTTCAATAATATCACATCTCGGGACATTTTATAAAACTGGTCAATATCAGAAAAAAACAGGTCAATATCGCTAGATATTTTTTCTAAAAAATTACTTTTTAGCCAATGAAAACGCGTTTATTTATAGGTTATATAATAAAATCTGTTATTTACGACAAAACAACACATTTTCTTTTATTTTATGTTTTATAATCAAAGGGTACTGCAGTATGCAGAACACTAAATAAAAAATTGAAAGCTGTTTTTAATTCCCCATATCTTCTAAACTACTTAACCGATTTCAATAATCTACGACTCATTTATTTAGTTAAGTTATTTCCAATCCATTGATATAACCGTTATAGCAACTTTCGGAAAAACATAGTTTTTGGGGAAAAAAAGTAGTTCCGGCAGTGAAAAAATAAAACTCTATTATTCACACGTATGAAATACCACTTTTATTTCATTGCTAAAATCCACTATTTCACTGGTAAGCAAAAAATTAAAATTAAAATTAGGGATACAAATTCATATAATCGCCTGTCAAATTAAAATGCAAATCCTTATACTCGTATAAATTCAAATTAGGAATACAATTTTTTAAATGAGAAAACCTCTAGTATTAACCCTTGCAATATGGAGTCTCTTTCTAAAACCCGTTCGGTCCTGGGCCCGACCCTCTCGTGTTTGGGTATGGCCGCCTGTGCGTAGGCGTCCAAGACTAGAGGCGTACACACTTACAGCTTGGGAGGGGGCTGGGTGTCGTCGACAGTTTTCAGAACCCCCAAAATTGTGTTTGCTCGACAGCCAGCAACGGGCCCAAAAAGCGGGGTCTTCGGTGGTCGTCGAGCCAGTAATCCCAGTTTTGGTGTTGGCCACCAAATTCGAAGGTCTCCAGAGTCGCAGGTACCCAGAGGTGGCAACGATTCATCCCAATAGTATGGCCATGAATGCCTTTCTCATCGGGCTTCTCCCCAGGCATCATTGTCCCCGTGTTTTAAGACCACTTGTCAAATTTTCTGATCGTGTGAAGTCGATAATGTCATTATTTTGAAGCTAAAAAATACAACGTGCTTTTCGTTAGCTTCTAATCTACATGAGAAATTAACTATTTCTCGCTTCTTTGAAGTTGTTGATCATAATTTGTTTTGGCATGATTGCGAAGGGAATTCTACGTTGATATTCTCTTTGTCATCTCTCATTCGGATCCACTGGATGGTTAGTTTATGAATGCACGAAACTACTTTCACCAATTCCAGGAGGTCACTGAAATTGCCAAACATGTTTCTGCTTTTTCGACATGGAAGATCGTTCAAATTTTGATGTCACCTGGAATTTACTGCTGGAGTGTCCTGTCCCTACATGGCCATGGTGGGAACTTAGTCAGGCAATATCTCGATAACAAGAGTTTTCTAGTTAGTTAGTACCGGAAAATCCTTTTTTCTCGAGATACGGCCAAACTAAGCTCCCATCATAGTCAGGTATCCAGCTCTAGCTGTAAATCTCCATCACATAGTCAACACTTGCCAATGCACTCCACGTGGTGACCGTTGTAGGCGGTGAACTACTCAGCAAAAAAAAATATTCTCTTCATTCTTAATATGTTTGTGTTTTCATTCAATCTCGTCGTTTTTAATTCATTCGTGAATATAGGTCAATCCCTTTATTATTCGGGATCATGCCTCGTGTGTATTTCGATGGATCGGTGTGTTAAAAATATTGACATTTTGCTAGCCGGAAGGCAACGGGACAGAAAACAATTCACTGTTGCTTTTTACACCATATGGCCGTTAGCAACACGTGTTGATGAATGATTTGAGTTGCGTGTTTGTTATTTACAATGCATATTAACGTTGTTTGCGCGCCGAATGCGCTGTGGTTTCGGAAGTGCTCTGGAGTTGTCCAGGATAGCAAATATGAAAATAATCTATCGCAGATTTTGCAATAGGCTCCATTGTTCACCTTGTTAACCCTTTCTCCGAAAAGTTTTACATTATCGGTCGATAAAAATATTATTATATTATCCAGAATTATTCAGAAGGGCGCATATGGGGGAATGGGATATGCAGAATTCAAATGTAAAGCGTGTTTTATGTGTTTGCCTGCCAGCTGTTTTTCCGCGTCAAACCCCCCACCCCCCACCCACCCGTACACCCCCCCCCCCCCCCCCCCCCCACCCACATTCTTTAAATAAACTATTTTGTTCGATTATGGTGTACGTTTGTAACTACTTATCTGTTTTGGTTTTATATAATAAAGAACAAAAATCAATGACAATCAATATTCGATCTATTCTGACGTCACTCCATTACAGTTTACATTGACCAGAGTGTACGTGTACAGCTAAATTTTAATTTTCATTGAAACTGTAGATTTTGTAAGATGTTGTTACCTTTAGCGTAGACAGTTGTTACCTTAAGCGTTAATATGAAAAGTTGTTACCTTTACCGTTAGCGTTGTTACCTTTAGCGGAAGAGGTGAGTGTTACCTTTAGCGGAGGTTATTACCTTTAGCGTTGGAATTGTTACCTTTAGCGATGGTTGTTACCTTTAGCGGAAGTGTTACGTTTAGCGCTGTTACAAACAATAAAGCAAACTTAGTGAATGCTATTCAGTTTCAAAATCACAGATTCAACCTCAGTAAAAGTACATACATATACACAATATGCATACACAGTCTATTAATGACTGCAAACAATTCCATAAAAGTCTTATGACGCGAATGTCTTTATTTGCCGTGTAGTGGGTATTGTCTGCCGTTAATTTAATTGACGGCTAAGAGAACGTGTGCTTTTTCTTCATGCGGAATGCTTTGGGCTAACGTATATATTTCCAAAACAAATGCTTGTTTATCGATAATGCATCACTATTTTGTGTCAGCAATATATTATTTTGAGATAGAATATATTTGTGTCTGCAGTATATTTTGTTTTAGAAAAATTATATATTTTTCGAAATTATATACACATTCATATCTTGAACTATATATTTAGAGAGACAATATGTTTAGAATATATTTTTCGGAGTAACATATATATTTGTTTATTTGTCATAAATAAAGTTTACATATATATATTTTTTGGGACAATCTTCTTTTTTTTTCGGTGTAACATATATATTTGCTTCTAAAATATATATTTTAGGGACATAATATATATTTTTCGGAGTAACATAAATAATTGCCTCTACAATATATTTAAGGGACACAATATATATTTTTCGGAGTAACATATATATTTGTCTGTATCATATATATATTTGTATTCAATATATATATATATATATATATATATATATATATATATATATATATATATATGGGGAGAAATATTTGTGAACTACCAAGGACAGACAACCTTCGGACGAACTACTTTACACACAACGTATATATTTATCTTACAACATATAGTCACGTATGGCGCCTCATACCATTCCAACGACCCGCTCCATCATAACCATGAACAATTTAAGATAATGCAATTATTCCAGCTAATAATTAACTCTAATTTAGCACGCTAAACAGTGAACGTTTAACTGAACAATGGCGCGGATTTTGGGATGAATAAATTATGACGTCACAAAGAAGGCGGGTCTTATGTTTTCGGTCAGGAGCGGCGTTCGTACTAATGGATATTTTTACGTCTTACACACATATTTAAACTCCGCAAAAATATACAAACGATATATTATGCATATCAAATCAAATATATTTCGATAAAATCAAAGGTTGGGGCCACTTAAGGCAGATTAAGTGGATTAAATGAAAACCCCAAGGTAACCCGTTTCGCCATATAAGCCAAGATGCGACCTTGGGGTCTGAAAGATAAAGCGGCGTCGACGTAATGAAATTGCCATTTACTTCCGGCGTGTAAATACGCATAAAACATGAGAATCAGTTTTTACATTTTGTTATCGTCGCTAGAGTACCAACATGGACGTGCTTTGTGAGAATGATAATGATAAGAAAGTGCAGGAGCGGCAATTAACTTCAGTGTATTGTCAGATATTGAAATAGCAATTTTCTATTGAGACTCATTGGATACGTGCGAAGTAGATCCGCCATTCTATTGAGAATGATTGGATACGTGCGAAGTAGATCCGCCTTTCTATTGAGACCTATTAGATGCGTACGCAGTATAGCCCTGTCCGATAAGGTCTTATCTCCCCCTGATATGTACTTCCCTTCACGCTACTCTTGACTGATAAAAGATAAGAATCTCGATCTCTGAGAATTTTCTTACTTCCGGAGAGGTTTCCGATAATGGACATCGAAACACCAAAAAAGCGTCATTATTGCACTGTTTGTTCAAATTATCGAGGGAAAAACGAAAATGGTCGTTCAGTTACATTGCATAGGTTCCCCATGAACGATAAAGTCAGAACAGCTTGGATACGAAGACTTAAATTGATAATGAAAGGCTACAAATACAATGTCACTCAACGCCTTTGCTCGGAGCACTTTGTTGGTGGCCTGTTTGAGCGAAGTGCGGTGCCGTCGGTGTTTGGTGAAAACATCTTCCAAACCTACAAAGTATGAATCGTTTCCTATATTTTATCTTTTCTTTCTTTCTATTTATAAATAAATTAACGAACATATTCAGTTTATTTTTCTCAAAAAGTCTATTAGCATTATATATAGTGGTGGGTGGAGAATTTTAAATATCAGTAAACAGTATACCATTTTCATTGTTTATTATTTATGAATAGCTTTTTATTTGAAATGTACACATTATTATTTTTCTACCTTTATTATCTAAAACACTGCAAGGGAAATGTATGGTAGGAAGATTGGCAAAGGCGGAAAGATGTACATTAGTTCAGACACACAAGAGATATTGTCTCACTTGCAATACATTTGATGGCTGATTAATTCCACGACCATATATTTACTTCAGGTAGACGATCTCGCACCTGTTGAAGAACCTGAACCAATGGAGACTTTAGCATGCCACGTTGATGATGCAGATGAGTACGCAACAATGCAAGAAACGTTCGAGACAATATTCTCCCTAGAAGAATCTTCCGTGCACCTCCATGACTATTGTGGAATTGTGAAAGAAACGTCTGTTTCAAAGGCAGTCAATAAAGCAGAGCAGACATATATTCCTTGTGCTAGTACCAATGAATTGTCCACACAAACTGACAAGCCTATGCTGAATGATTCTTGTGAATCTGTTGATGCATGTACCCAGACTGAATTCGTGTTTGATAAAAATGAAACATATTACGCCACTCCACTGATAAGTCATACTAAAAAGCAAACTACAGATGCTGAAACTCAGTGTAATAGACCTGTCCTTACATATGAAGATGTTAAATATGATCAAAAATGTATGTTTATTACTGGGGTAACCAGTTTAAAAACTGTTTGAGACATTAATTTAATGAGATGAGTGATGCACAGGCAAAACAACACGAAACGACACAGCTCCGGAGGCGGTTTGGGTAATGACCACACGCAGTCTGCGGCTGATAGACGAGTGTTTTCCTTGATCTTATGCTATAACGACTAGGTTTGTTGTTAGAAGACATAGCAGACATATTTTGCATTTCAAAATCTACGTGTGGTGTAATTTGTGATCGGGTGGATTAATTATTTACACTTGAAACTTGCTTTTTGACATTTCGGCAATCACATGCTTTGGTAGATAAGTTTATGCCAAATAAGTTTAAGCGTAAGTATCCAAATTGTCGAGTAATTATAGACTGTACAGAACTGTTAACAGAAACACCTCAATCACTGAAAAATAAATCTGTGCTGTATTCAAGCTATAAATCGCATATGACATATAAAGCACTTCTCGGAATAAGCCCCAGTGGAAATATATCATTTGCCTCCGATCTTTGGTCGGGGGCTATAGCCTCCGATCTTTGGTCGGGGGCTATAAATGACAAGCAAATAGTATATTAGGTCTGTGTGAAGCTGGCGATGCTATCCTGGCAGACAAGGGCTTCTTAATAAATGACTTAACTACACCACTTGGTATTCACTTGATAATACCACCATTTAAGACGAAGCGCTTTTCAAGGAGGGAAGTTGCGAAAACGCAAATCTACATATAGATGTTGAACGTGCAGTGGAAAGGGTCAAGAATTTCAGAATTTTACGTGGCGATATACTAATAACCTTGGCTCATTGCGTATCGAAACTGTGGAAAGTATGTGTAAATTTGTCGAATCTCCAACCTCCACGTGTACAGGATGATATGCCGAGCATCACATATATTTTATCCAACGAGTTGAATAAAGTCAATATTAAACAGGAGTGAATTCTATTTATCACACACCACTCTAGCAAAGACTCACAAGGCACATTTATTATTGTAGCTGCTAGATAACGTTGTTGAATGTTTGTATGATGGCATTGTATGTTGACTCGACAATTCTAATGCACACTGAGATGAACGGTATACTATTAGGTATAATAGACCAAAAGATGGTTCACCTCCATAATTTGCATTATTATTACACTAGTGTAATATGATAATATATATTGCACTCCCACATATAATTTAGCCATTATATGCACACCAAGATGAACGGAATACTGTTGAGTATAATAGACAGAATGATAGGTCACCTTCATTTGCATATTTATTACACTAGTGTTATATAACACTCCCACACTGCAAGGTATGTGATAAATTGGGAGTATTACATGTATATAATTTAGCCATTCTGATGCACACCGAGATGAACGGAATACTATTGGGTATACTAGACCTAACGATGGTTCACCTCCATTTGCATAATTATTACACTAGTGTAATATTATTACACTAGTGTAATATGATAATATATTATACACTCCCAAATATATTTTAGCCATTCTATGTACACCAAGATGAACGGAATACTGTTGAGTATAATAGACCGAATGATGGTTCACCTTCATTCGCATATTTATAACACTCCCACACTGCAAGTCATGTGATAAATTGGGAGTATTATATAAGTTAGCCCTCACTCTGCCTAGGGTGAATGCAAAGACATTATTTAACTGCTGTATTTGATTTTAAGGAAATCATGCACAAGATGAATTGATAAGATACCCCATGATTAAACTGATGCAATCGAGTGAAAATCAATACACCTACCATCATGTGAACAATTCATTATAATTAAATGTAGCAGTTAGATAATATCTCTTACATTTTAAAAGGATAAAAGGCAATCTTGACTTTTTTAAAACATTAATGTATTTAATCCTATGGTAGAAATATCAAGCACAATTTGTATTACATACATGCATTTAATGATACTGCATTAATACATCAAGGTGTTAATTTAAATGTGAGATTGATAAGATTGCTGTATGTCCCGTTAAAATTATTTTCCGGAATTTATAGTTGTGTAAATTAACTGTTGATGCAGGGATTGAATTGTAAAACAAACATTAAATTTATATTTAAATTTTAATGCACATGTAGGCTAGCAATTACACCATTATTAGTTGGAAACTGCAAAATAAATGTGTTAATCAATCTAACTTTATTCTTTTTTTATATAACAGTATGGACATGCTTTTTCAAATAGATTTTCTCGAATAGTCTATTCTCTGTAAATGTTTATGATTTGCTTTACGCTTTTAAGTATAATGCAGCGCCAGGTTTGTTTTGCATAGGATCTCTCTCATTCTGCAGCTAGTGTTAATGGAAAAAAGGTTTTCCTCGCTTGACTCTGCGAGAGAAGAGCTCTGGTAAAATGAAGTATACATAAAATATGTTAACAGAGCTGAGACAGTGGTCCCATAATTGGGCATCAAATACAATCCTTTCTTTGTGATAATCCTTTAAGGTCCACACAATAAAATCACACCACTTTGTGTTTGTAAGTGCCATTTGTGCTTGCACATGATAATAGTACACATGATTTTTTTTCAGTTTCAACTGTCCAGTTTTATATTGACAATAAAACTGCGGGTCCTTGGCGGCTTCCTCTAAAGTAGAAAATCTCCATTTATAAGGACAGGCAGATATTTTTATTGATTTAAACTTTACAAGTTTATCATCATATACAATATACAAACATTATTCGTGACAGAATAAACAAAACAAACAAACAACAAAAACATATATTTGCACACTTGTTTCATATAAATTGTATAATTGAATAATTTGAAATATTAAATAATTGAATAAATATGTGGAAATGACACTGAACTTTAACTTACGCAAATTAAATTAAATATTAAATTAAAAACAATTTTGTTCCCATTATCACAAAAGCATTAACATAATAATTAATTGATAAGTTTTCATTCGAGGATAAACCTAGTTTTGATTAAACAATAAATCATAACGAGAATCAAATGATTCTTTTATAAACCAAGATAAATTAAACAACTCTTTCTTATTACGTGTTTTCATTCGCTCTATGCATTTTAAAACACTTGGACGTTTATAATAGTACTTTTTAATGTATTTTCTTCTTATATTATCATATACAGGACACATCAAAACAAAATGGTATTCATCTTCGATGTCATTAGAATTACAAATGGTACACTAACGTTGGTTTCTTTCTAATCTGTTCTGTGCCCAGTTTCAATTGGTAGTGAATGCGACGATAGTCTTAGTTTTGATAAAACAATTCGCAATTTATATGGCAAAATATCGAGATATGGTTCATATTCAAAATTACCTTTAAAATGTAAAAACTTTGACAAAACTCTATTATTTACAACATCGCTGTTCCACTTTTGAACAAAACAATCGACTAAACGCTGTTTAAAAACAGTATGAAATGTTTTCAAAGGAACACTATTTGGATTATTCCAAACATAGCCAAAACCATACTCGTTTAGAAGCTTTTTAATATTCCCAGTCCAATAATTATGGAATTATTGTAAATACTAGAAATTATAATATTGTCAGAGTTAACTGTTTTGCACCAATATTTAACGATTCTAACATAGCGCAATATATACAATGGATACCGCCCAAGTTCCCCGTAAATAGCCGCATTGCTAGTAGAAGTCTTAACATTTACTCTAAATCCATCGAAAAAATCTGAATAACTATATTTTTCTAAGTAGCTTTCCATTTATGCCTATTTTATAAAGTTTTAGCCATAAGGCATTCCTATAAACGCTATCAAAAGCTTTTTTCAAATCAACAAATGCACAATACAATCGACCTTTCTCATTTAATATCTTGTGAATAACAGATTGTAATACAAAAATTGCATCGATAGTTGAACGACCCGACCTAAAACCAAATTGGGCGTCTGATATAATATTATTATCTTCACACCTCCTTTTATTTAAAATACCAGTAAATATTTTGGACAAACAACTAACAAGAGTTATTCCTCTATAATTATTTACATCGTCAGGGTCGTTCTTCTTAAACAAAGGTTTAATAATTCCCTCGGTCCATTTTCTGGAAAATATCCCGAGTTTAGTACAGCATTAAATAAATCAACAAGATGCGAGGAAATAATATCTACTGATTCGAGGAAATATTCATTCATGACAAAGTCTCCAGAAATTGACTTATTTCGCTCCAAAGAACGAACAACAGATTCTACCTCAATATAAGGACATTTAATTTCCATCACACCTTCAACTTGACCGTCAATTTTCACTAGTCCATCCGGACTTGCTCCCAGGTGTGGGAACTCCTTGTGCACACATAATCCACACAATTGCACGATCAAATTAGGGTAGTTTTCTCTCATAACTTTGCAGTATTTAAGTTAAATACTGCAAAGTTATGAGAGAAAACTACCCCAATTTAAATTAAGTCTAGCTGAAGGCTCATGGTCACGTCCCCATTTAACGATTTTATTATCAAAAGGTCAATATCCTAGTACACTCTTTACGAGAGATGTAGCCTCGTTTGTTTGACGACGTTTACAAACATCCCCAAAATTAGAAGCTGTTATTCCACAAAGTCTTGCATTACGCCACATTTTGTTATTTTGTTTTCCACGCGTCATTTTTTCTATTTGGTCACATTCAACTTGATTTGAACTCAACGTTTCATAATAGTTCTTGAAAAAGAGGACACATTTTTCGCTTCTCAAGTCACATGAGTCCGCAAAGTTAAAGTTAATTTTATGCAACGGTGGCAGTTACACTTTTGGATTTATTCTTGGAACTGAATCTTCTCGTGTGAGTAGCCAAGCGGCATGAGGTGCACACATCCTTAGTTTGTCAGCAAAAGACTCCAAATTGACTGGAGTAACCTGCGTCTTTTTAACAACATCTTCAGGTTTGTTTTTCTCTTCGACTTTTGGGGAGTCGGCTTCAATATCTATCCACCTGAGATTTTTTAAATGTGATGTTCTGCACCTTTTGGGGACTAATCTTTCGCTTCCTAGGCTGGTTCCATTTGCATTCTTTCGATGTTGATGCATCAAGTCCATCTGTCTTCCTGTCTGAAATGTCCACCAAGCCGTGCAGAAATGCCGCAACGTGGTTACAAGATTCCCCTTCTCTGAAATGAGAAAAATTAATCAACTGTTTTTATTTAAGAAAAAAAGATAACCAATCACATTTAAACTCAAATACATTGACAACATATAACTTCAAAATAAGTTAATGTTCAAATTAAATTGGAAAAAATATAATATTCAAAATACTAATAAACGGTAAAATGTGCGAGAGAAGAATGAAAATGTGCAATGTAACACCTCATTTATGACATGTGATACTCAAAACTGAGGCGACTTACTCTGCACAATACCTAAGTTTATTTATTGTCAAATATAAAACATAAGCAAGTACATGTATAGCTTTGACCGACTTTAGGATCAAAACACAAGTGGCCCAGTCGATAAATATATATATACAACAAGAATGGGGTTTTAACGTCGCTTTTAACAACAACAATATTTTTGTCATGTAACGACTATGTTCAATTTTACAGTGCTGCCACACTGCATTCCGCGCCACATAAACATGACACCCCACACAGTCACATTACACGGACACCAATCGAAGGAGCTACTCATACAATGTGTGTGCTCTACCACCATACAACAACCACTGTACATGGCCCGGTCAAACTCGAACCTCAAAAAGGGCACCTCTACATCATTTATAAACATATATCTATCAATATCATGATTTTACTAAAAGAATAATTTCAAAACCATGAGTTAGTTCTGAGCAAAAAGAGATACATTTAATTTACTTACCCAGAGCTACAGTCACAGCCAGCAGCATGGACATGGTCCAGTTACCTTTGCCATACATATCCATACAGTATAGTCTAGTTTCTGTGTCACTGTCTGTGTTGGCAGGGACGGAATGACCTTATCTTGTACATAGCAATGTGAATTGTCTTGTGAAATGTCATGGTACTAAACAGAATGCACATGTCCGTCTTCATAGAACACCTTCGCCTTCAACCGTCGTTTGGCATTATTTGGTCCCAAGTCGAGCGTTCTCCGTTTGCTCAAAACCATATAATTGTAAAGCTCGCTGTTATTAAACATAGGAATATGTCCAGTATCAGCACTCCAACCATCTTTTAAACGTACGGGATCTGGAAAAACCTCCCCGAGTGGTGAAATAAACCTTTCCAATCGCCTTTGATTTGCGTTATTTTCGTCCTCTAAACGCAACTCGTCTAAAGGTCTTTTCTCCAAAGACTTTGCACCTTTCGCTCGCTTCACTAGCTCGGCCTTTTCCCCTATACGTACTCTCCATAGTTGCGCAGGTAACTTTTCAATTCATTCACAGTTAAACTGTCAAACTTAAGATTATTATCACTACGTTCCGATGAATGATTTGCAATGTTCGACGCCATGATAATACTCTCCGGAAGTTGAATTAATTATAGCTTCTCAAGGGAAGTATTTACGCCACCGGCAGATAACAACATATCGGACAGGGCTATTTATGCCTGCTCGAAATGAAGTTAATTGGAATTGTATATGCTTTTTTTCAAAAGAAAGAAGCAAGTGAATGTAAAGATTACATATCGGTGGCATTATGGTGTTGTGGACCATACCCTTTGAGGTATAAAGAGGCCAACACAAACAAACTCAACAACTTGCCTGTAAGGTACACTAAATATATTTGACAAATTGCCATACCATCCATATCAGTATTTTGATTGCTGATTGTAAGGATAAATTACTTAAATAGTATACTTTAGAAATCGGTTGGACTTGAATCATCTCGATTTAATCCTAACGTTCCAGATTATTTAGAATAAACTGCATTATTTATCAAATTGCTTCAGTCAACGTGCATTCGGGGATTGCATGTGTTTATTCTTCGTTACATTCAATATACCATATGGTCTCATTTCTTAAGTCATGCCCTCAATGGTTTATTCTCTTGTTGCTCTGGCAAGTCATCGAGTACCTTCTTTGTGGCTTTCTAGGCTATTATGTTTTGTTTGTTTTTTGTATTTATATATACACGAGCATCTTTGTGTTTTAATTATATTGCCTATTAATGCTGCCTTGTTGGTAAGAGAATAATTCATGGCGGGGATTTCTTTATTTACATTGTCCCGTTTAATTGCGATGACGGTAGGGTAAGTGTGAGGTTTGGCGCACACTAGAACCTGGTTTAAGCCCCCAGCGGCCTTTTTGCCACTGACCGTTCCTTTTTGTGTTTGTGACATCATATGCCTTTATTATTACTATTGCCATTCTTGTTTGTCTTTTTGCGTGTTTTTGGGTTTACTGAGTTTTGCGAAAGCTGCATTTCCTGTTCGACTTTTATACTTATCTTTAAAGGTAAAGTAACAGCCCTAGACTAAGTAATACTAAAACTCACGTAATATAATTCTACAGGATTTGAAAAGGATGCAATTTGTTGCAACCAACACCATTCAAGTTTTCCGCTTTTTCAATGGAAGCTTTTAGACTCCATCGTACACGAAGTTACATCAGAAATAAATGTATTCTTAGACAATGGCAATATCATACTTTATATCGTTGAAAACCAGTTATTTAACTGATATGTTAATCTATAGGCCAGATTTGCTAACACTGATTTGATTTATGGCACGCATATTTAGGCGCAAAATGTGTGCACAGTGGTTAATCGGTGAAAGCTTTGATGAGGGGTATCGTTTGCTTATATTGAACTATAACTAATGTGTGTATTTGTTTCGTTTCGTGCACGTACTTACATTTCATCCCTTATTT
This sequence comes from Cyrtodaria siliqua, assembly GCA_037043455.1. Lineage (NCBI taxonomy): Eukaryota > Metazoa > Mollusca > Bivalvia > Adapedonta > Hiatellidae > Cyrtodaria > Cyrtodaria siliqua. The sequence goes on along the minus strand of JAWPHD010006254.1, from coordinate 62,613 downwards.
GTGAATAGTTTTATCTTTATATATTTACATAGGGTTTTGAATTACTACTTCATTTCTTCATCTTTCGTCAGTTTTTGCGATCAATATGGCCTTTTATGTGTCGACGTGCAGTAAATACCGTTCATTCATTCATTAATTCTTGCACGTTTTTAAGTTTGCGGTAAGTGTACCCGACACCTTCTTGTGACATTGAAGAACGTCTGACTGATTTTGCATTTGTAAACAATCTCGTACAGATAAACAACTTGTTTACATAATAACTTGTTTACATAATAACATGTTTACATAATAACAACTATATTATGCAACGTCTGCACCCAGCATAATAGTTCTAGAATATTTTCCAGTTTGTGCGATTAATTTTAATTGTAGTCTCGCCTGTTTAGTAAGAAAAATAGTAAAACTATTGTAAATACAATGAAGCTGTGGCAAACGTCCACAAGGTCAAGTTATTTATTAAGAGCACATTCTTAGACTTCAGAGCTGGACATCGAAGTCAAACAAAACAAAACAATAATAAATTGTTTAACCAGCTTGCTTACGGACATAACTGGTATACTTCTTTGAGATATTTAGATTTCACGGATGGTATCTTCGTGTTAAATCCATTATTTAGAGTTACAACAACACTAAAACGTTGTCCGTGTAATATTGTTGGTACGGAAGCAGCCAGATGTTTACGCGGGCGCAGACTTTACCTTAAAGGACCCAACAAGCTAAAGAATATACAACCATCTGAATGATATAACCAGTGCAGCAGCAGCTGAAGCTTTTCACGCGCACACACCTCTTAACTCACTTTTGAGTTTCAAGTGTTTTAACACGAAGTAGTCCCAATTTGCACTCACGTGCAGTTACGCGGAAATTGCAGTTGTCTTTTAAAAAACGTTAGCTTAAGCCAATTTTGAATGCAAAAACAACACAGACAATGAACAAAGTAAGTTTATACGTTAAACATCCCCATAGCATTCGTTTTGACTACTACTGGCATATTTTGCATAGCCTAAATCGCTGTTCAAATGTGAAGACCGGACATTTTGAGTTTTTTGAAACTGCAAAATTGCCGATTTCTCAAAACGGTCACAAAAAATGGGTAGTCACCAATTTGGCTTAAATTAACAGGAATGATAGATCAGTACCTCTACTACCTTTCCTGAAAATTTCGGCAAAATTCATGACTACCCATTTTTTGAGACCGTTTTGAAAGATGGTCACCCTTTTTTCTCACTCAAAACACACATTATTCAAAATGGCGGCTACAAGCTAAATAAGCAAAACTGAAAATCAATAACAGAAACGTAAAACATGAATATTTTCTACTCCCGGATATAGTTATTTCCTGCCCCGGATAAAATGTCAGTAAGTCAACCTTTAAACACTTTTCTGCCTTTCCTTTAGCATGTTTACGGTAAACATCAGCGGCTCTGGGCGCTTATTAAAAATCGCAACTATACTATTAGTCGGCAGTAATTTGTTGTGTTGATTTACGGTTGAATGTACTATGGATAATTGCAAGTGAATACTTCACAATTCCAGGATTTAATGAGCAAAAAGACAGACCTATTCATGTGTTAACTATTGTTATGGGTGAATGATGTAACAAATAATTGTAGAACATCTACTGTCAACGCCCGAGTCAAGGTCATGTCATGTAGACCACATGAGTCATGTCACGTTCGCCTCGATTAGGGACACCGACAACTTTGGTGAATAGACATATAGGAAAAACAAAGGTTGAAAGGTATGTACAGCACTCGGTACTGACCCGTAAATGTGTTTTATTTCGTGCATGTTCATGTTTAGTGTCTCGATCCGTTAAAATTTAATAATAATATAGCACTGATGTATTATTTCTATGACGAGACCCTTTCAGTGGGGTCTATGTTCACTGAAAATATGACCCAATGTTCCCCAAATATATTTTGCTTTAAATTGTTCTCCAAAAATATTTTTCCATTTATTTTTATTATTATGTTCCCTTGTTCCCCAAAAATATTACCAATAACAGACAATGTTTCATTGTTCCCCAAAAATAATTGGCCTTGTCCCCAAACCCCCTCTATGACCGCAGAGCAGAAATGCACCGTTGGCATTGCCACCTCCCCTTCACCTTCCCCACCCACAAAATCGGTGCTCTTGCACCACCCCCGCCCCACTCCACTGCCCAAAGTTTGCATATAGCTACAGCAGTACTGTAAAGGATTAACACATCTACCGTATGTATGTATGTATAAAAAAACCAATTGATTTTCTTTCAGGGATCTTTGCAGATGTTGCCACCTTCTGTCAAGTGGCATCTGCCACCTTCTGTCAAGTGGCATCTCCAAGTTCCAGCTCTGAGACTTAGCCTAGTCCTGGGTAAGCTAAAGCTATAAACTTTAATATATTTGACCCCTGTGATATAGGTTAATTAAGCTAATAATATGGCAATATTTTGAGCCACCCCAGAGAGTGGAATTCAAAAAATGTACCTAAGCTACTCGATCTATCTTACTAGCAAATGTTAACATTTCGAGCCGCCCCAAATTCGGGAATACATTTTTATGGTTCTTTAAAGTGGTTTTTATAAATGAAGATTTTAATAAGCTTGATAAGCTTGAGAAACATTAGATTTATTGGAGTGGCAGAATCCGACTTGTAGATTTTTTTATTATTCTCATTAAAGTAGCCATCCCGCCAACAACAGTCAAATTTTTTAAACATTATGTACACTGTTTCTAAACCTACTGATGACGAAGTACGTATATATATATATATAACTTACATATTTTGAGAAACCAAACTCATACATACACAGTATAAACGGGTTTAACCAGCTGGACCAAACCCCAGAACTGGAGTGTCGAATTACGAGTTACCATCATTTTACGGATATTCAATCACGGGTATTCTAAGAACCTATTAATAAACCTATACTTTTAATCAGCGCATATACATTGTTATATGGATAGAGTTTCGATAAACGGTTTTCTAGTGCAATTTTGTAGTTATTTGGCGGGATAGCTACTTTAAAAAAAAAAGAGGAGTGCCTAACTATAAGTATAATTGTCCCAGTGTCCCAGCTCATTGGGATGCTTTACTTTTTTGTTTGTTTTGTTGAGATATTGTGAAATTCCATCACATAAAACAATGGATACACATGATACAACATGAAAGTTTCTCTGTGATGTTGTCACTTTACAGCGATATTATTAAAGACTGCCCCAGTTAAATTACAAATAAAAGGACACTTTAAAGGGACATATGGCAATCTTGAAGATTTTGTCAAACATTAGTATCACAGTTTATTAGTCCAGTATCAACATGATCAATTTCACTTTAAAACTGCTTGCATATAATTAAATAAAATTTAGATGTATTATTTGTCTTCGTTATTCTACCATAGGTTTAAATATATGATTGGTGCAATAATATCAGCAATTAGTAATAATATATAAATTACACAGTTATACTATAATTATAGAGAATAATATACAGGCATTTCATATCTCATCCTTTCCGTCGATGTGTTCTTGGGAAACACACTTTCCCTTAACCTCGTCCTTCGGATGGGGGCGTAAACCGGGCGGTCCCGTGTATCAGTCTATCCTCCAAGCACGTTAAGGAACAACGGGAATCTATTCGATAATAAGAGTAGGGCACGGTTCCCGGATTCCTATGTATCCTTCTCCTCTCTCTGGGGCGGGTCTAAATAACCTATACTGTTCGAAGGCCGGGCACGATATAAAAATGTAATATTTCATCTATGTATGACCTAAAAAAATTATATACTTTTAATATTTTGTTGATTTTAGCAGTGATGGGAGAATAATGATTAAATATTTATTTCTCGGCGGATATAATAGCTGATCTTCCATGATCGAGTGCGGATTTATTAAACGAGTTGGCAAAAATATACAATGCGCGGCTTGTCGAGTATCAAATAATGTTTAATGTTTACTGAAGAGTTTAAAAAATAATAGATGATTTTGTGAGATTCTATTTATCACACAAAACTCATACAAGTTGATGGTAAAACTTTCACATTTCTCTGTGATGTCAATTTACCTATATATTAATACCGTATTTCCTCTATTAGACCCCACCTGGTTTAAGAAACCTTCGACTTCAAAATTAAAAGTTCCTAAAAAAACACACTGTTTTTACCGCTTATGGATTTGATTACAGGAGTTTTTTACCTTCGACACCAGTATGGTCTATGACATAAACCTTAAAACGCTATCATCATCAATACAATTACCGCTTTATATATCTCGTTCCTTTCAATTTACTATTTAGTTTATCTTTTATTATTATTTAATTCATAGGCAACCAACCCGTTTTGTAATTGTCAAGTATGACAGAAATGTGTATCATATAGATGCAGAGTGATGACAGTAATATACTCGGTACAGTCATGTTTAGGTTAAGTCAATACCGGTGTAACAGTAAAAGATCGCCTACAGTAATTTAATAATTTAATAAGGAAACAGTCGGGGGGGGGGGGGGGGGGGGGGGGGGGAGGGGGAAAGGAGGTGAAATATATTGAAAATTTGTATCATAATAGTAGCACCCCACCTTCGCACTTTCCATAGTGCCCGGGTGCTACTGCTAGAGGAATTACGGTATATACGACAGCCCAAGTTAAAATCCCTTTAAAAATAACAGGACACTCTATTGATTCATGTGAAATTCCATGCATATATCATATGGCTTATATATTTTGTACCACCAATCCATCCTTTTTAACAACTTGTTTTGTTCATTTCAGAGACGCATCATCTGGTTTCCAGATGCCCTTCGTTCTTCAAATACCAATGCAACCTGAAAGACGTGGATTTAACCAAAAAAGTTGACAATACTGTGATCGCAAGATTCTAAACTCCAGGAAATATATTCATTTAATTAGGCCAAATCAGAAACGCGGTTAATTTTTCTTCGGCCTTATGCGTTACAGTGTATACTTGTTACTGCGTATCCCGCTTGAGATATGTTCGCCTGATCATGATGGTGACCAGTTTGGCAATCCCGAGGACTGAGCAGACATTATTTTTTTAAAGAACCAAAATGAACATAATTATACCTCACAGAGACTATATAATATGTGAAGCTGTTAAAAAACACCAAATGTATACAATGTCGTACATTGACAGTAGATGCTCACATTCAAAAAAACTTTTGGTGTTTTACATCATTTTAACACATTTTAGGCCATATATGACATTGATTTTTTTGTGGTAAGTGAAAGTAAATTTCATTATTGTATTTAATAGATGTTTAGTTTATAAATATAATATAAATAAAATATTGTATTATTTATTCTTTGGTTCAGTTGGATATACATTGTATGTAAAAAAAAGTTTCCATTTGCGTACAGTCATGTATCTGAAACTGAAAAACTGACTTTTGGGAACACAAGGTCATTTTAATCTATTTATTGTTTATTCAAGCTTTTGAAATAGATCTTTTGTAATTAAAGTGACACATGGGCCGATGATGGCAATCTTGAAGTGTATATCAAGCACTGAATTTGAAATTAGCATCTCGAAACATGTTTTGCTGTACTTAGCGGTACTCGTCTGATAAAGCAGATGTCACTGGTCTAGCCTGGTCAAGTAAAATTCATTGGGTTGAAGAGTGCATAAAAAAATATCCGCATGACGGATATATTTATATGAGAACTGAACACTTATTTTTGTGTCAACTGCTTAGGATGGCAGACACTTATCGATCACTTTGTCCGTCGTCGTCCGTCCGTCTTGCTTTAACCTGCAACCTAACCTTGGCCATCCGTTGAAAAGTATTTTAATTGTGTTCATGAAACTTCACCCACGTCTTCATCTCAATGAATGTTGTTACACATGTGCAATACCTCTGACTTTCATTTTGGCAGAGTTATGCCCTATTTATCAGTCTAACCTGCAACCTAACCTTGAAATAAGCAAACAGCAGTGTCAGCAGGCGAAGCAAGTGTTCATGGGTGATGGAACACACTTCTAGTTCAAGGTCGACTTTCCCAGATTCCAAGGAGACACCTACCCTGACCAGACCCGCATTTTTAATTTTTTTATGGGTGGGGTGGGTGGGTGAGGGATAACCAAATAAATTGGACTGCAGCTTTGTTTTAGTATAATTTGATGTTAAATATGGCTGCATATGGTGATACTCGCCAATAAAAAATAAATAAAAAAACATTTGCGGGTGGCCATTTGAGTTCCATAATTCCAGATTGGCCATCAAAATGGACAACGAGAAGCTGAACAGCGGTCAGCCTTTTTAAATATAGGCTACAGACTACTTTTCAGACTTTAGTGTGAGCCCCTTCACCGAATACCGAATACGCACCTGTAGACGTTCAATGACTTTACACTCGTTATATTTTTTGACCGACAGTGCCGTGTCGGAACATTTTATCGTTTTAGCGTGTAAATTTTATAAAGAAATACCATGATGTTCGTAACATGTAGTACACGCCATGTACTATTTAAGCTTAAACAACATATGTTTATTATCTCCTTGTATTTCATAAGAAAAGAACACAAGTGTTACCATTTTTAAACGCATTTTAACAATGACATCTCTTACGAGTTACTTCCCCTCGCTTCGGAATTTTAAATGGGTGAATCTCGAAATTTCTCGCGCAGTAAAGCATCTAAAAGTCAAAACAGCTGAAGATGACGAATCTTAAATGGGAACTAAAATTTTAATCATGTAAACTTGTTACAATCTTCCAGATTACGCGTTTAAAAAAAAAGAAAATGGCGGCTGTTTCACTTTTTTTTGACGTTGACGGAAAATGACGTACTACTTTCCGTTGTCATGTGTTGCTATGATAAGTGGACGGCGGAGCTAAAAACCACTCTGCTTCCCACCTGAACTGACAAACTGGAGCATAGTCTATAGAAGCAAGTCACATGGGCCTGTAGGATCGAGCCACCACTCCGAGGATGGATATCATCTATGGATAGGGCCCATCAAAGCTGGATAAAAGAACATCGAGTTACCCCTATGGTACCGACCATTTTGATTTCTGGAGGGTGGGAGGGGGTGGGGGCCTGGGATGTTTTTTGAAAAACTATTCTGGCCCTTGAATTGTTGAAATAAAATCTAACTTGAGGGAAAAAAAATAAACAGTCCCTCAAATTGTTGAAAAAAATAATCCAGCCTTCTCTCATATTCTTCGGGAAAAAAGTATTGTTGTGAGTCCAATTAGAGGAAAGAGATAATCTGGCTCTCTATTCAGTCTATGATAAATGTAGATCTACTCCATTAGCCACTGGATTCAACATTAAAATGTTTAATTACAATCTGGCTAAGTTTATCGAAATCTCCAATTGAAATGAGTTTAGAAGACTGTGAGTGATAGTATTCATGGTTGTAATGAATGTGATGTACATAGATCATGGTAATACATACGGTATACATTAGTCATGGTAGTTATAAATTTGATAAATGTGGTATACACTGGCAATGGTGGTAGTAAATGTTTTGTATAACTTGTTATAAAGTGGTCATGGTAGTAATGAATGTGATATTCATGTAAAGTCATGGTTATAATGTGGTATACATAAGTCATGGTTGTAATAAGGCCATTATTGTTTTTATGTAAATTTGTTTTACGAACCCTCCTACCACAAAACGAAATTAGGTTGTTTTTTTCCATAGGGAATTTGATATTTTATTGTTTTTACCTCCTCCCATATGTTAATAGAACATTTCATTCCCTTCCTTTAAATTAAAATAATTAAACTATGCTTTACCAATTTTGTTTTTTTATTTGTTTCCCTTCCTCCTACAACAATTCTCTATCTTGATGGTTCGTAAAAGAAATAATAAAAAATAATTGCTTACATGTGTTATACATTGGTCATGGTAGTATGTAAATATTGCAATCCTGTGAGGGTGACCTTCTAAGGTTATTTGTTTTATTATACTGAAAAATATGTTTGAAAAAGAAATTTGGTCCTGCTAAATATTCCTTTGAAATAAAACAGGAGAAAACATTGTTACTAATTTGTCAGTTCCAAATCACTATTCTCAGCACCTAGCTAGAAAAAGAAAAAAAAATTCTGCGGATGGTTCTTTTGTGTTCTTTAGAAATCTTCAGCTGTGAGATCATGCGTAACATTTTCAAATCATCTTTAGAAGGTTGTGCAAACTGTGTTCGCCATTTTAGTAAATGTTCACTGATTTTTATTTGCATATGTATATACATACACTGTTCAGCATAGGACATTGCTTTGACTTCACAATCATAAGACAGTACGAATTATACTGGGGTGACATTACAAAAAATACTATCATTCAGTGACTCACTCCATGGAGACATTACAAGCGATATGAGATGTTACAAAAATGGGCAAAATAACAGTATTTAACATTGGTGTTTGACATTCATTATTAATAAATATTAAATATGATATCAGTGGTCATGGTAATAATAAATGTAGTCAGCATAGCTCATGGTAGTAATACATGGGGTATTTAGTGGTCATGGTAGTAATGAATGGGGTATTTAGTGGTCATGGTAGTAATGAATGGGGTATTTAGTGGTCATGGTAGTAATTTAGAAGTGCTAAAGGGGCTCACATAGAAAGCAGAAAAGGACAAGCATAACTAAAGATTAAAACTAGCACATGGAGTTCCATCCACCATATATGGAAATATCTATATTAAACAAGAGTTGTCAAAAGGACAGCATGCTCCACCATTCAAAGTCAATTTTAAACAAGGCCACTGACACTTCTGTCTCACCAACCATGGTGCCAGTTCATTCACACAAGGTCAAGTCTTAATTGTGGAGTTTAGGTGGTGGTGAGGCGAGTGTGTTGGTCAGAAGTGTTGGGAATCGGCTGAAAATTCATGATCGATTATCTGAATATTTATCCGACCGATGATCGATCATTAATCGACTAAACCTGTCTGCTATAAAAGAAAAGTGTAAGCCTTTTGCAGACTAAAATGAAGAAAATAATCACATTTCAAGTATGTTCTGGTAATAAAACTGACCAACATATACATTTTAAAAAATAAATTGTGATGACTGCTATAAATATGTGATTACCTTTTGCACAATTATAACTCATTTTATTTCTTGTATACTTTAGTACAAGAAAATGAAATAAGCCATAATTTTCAACAACCGAGTAAAGTCGATCATGAACATTTTTAATAGAATAATCAGATCAAAAAGCATAGCTGACGGATGATCGATCAAATCGATTAATCGGAACAAGACTATTGGTCAGTAAACATATACCAAATATCGAAGAAAGACCTTCAGTACCCCATAATGAATATGAGGGAGGGAGGGTGTGGGGAAGAGAACAGGATGCAGACATGGTAACTGAAGAGAAACCAAACGAATATAACAAATATGTGTCTATTTATCTGTGGTGATGGTGGTGTAGGAGTGGGGAAGGTGTGGTCGTTTATGGGGCTAATGATATTTACAGGCTTGCCATTGTTATTTGATGTATGCCGTGAGTTTCATGGAAATATATGAAGCTGCTTAAAAAACTTTAACTGAAATTCTAAGTTGAAAAAAACCCACATCATCAGACTAAAATGAAATACAAAGTTATGAAACATGTGTCTTTGTACTTTGTCACAAAATGTCACGGGTAGAGCGTACTGGTCGTATATAGCTCTTGTATCGGTTACACCCAAAATCTATTGTTCGAGTTGAAACAATTTCACAATATTCATGATCTATTCATGTAACACGTAAAAGCGTGCACATTTTAAGTGGCCGCCAGAGAGGCCGTGTCATAAGTTTAGTTTTGTGCTAATGCATGTAAACGTATAGGTATATTTTCCTTAAACGGCAAAATTGTATAAGGGCCTCGCGTGTAGATTCAATACTGTAGATTTAGCCACGTTTGTCACGGACTGAACGGGGCAAATAATGATTTGGGCGTAATGTTTGCTATAAAACCCATTGTCTTCTAGCTTTCGCCGGGATCATCGATAGTACTTTGTTGGAACAGAGATTGGACGGCAAATTTCACAGGCAACATGTGGTTAGTAGTTTTATTAAACTTTTATCGTATATTTGTATTCAGTGGGCGGCGCCATCTTGTTTGGCGGTTACGACATCCGGTTAGCATTGATGTTTCTCAAACATAACTTTAGACTAGCATATGATTTTGAAGTTACTTTATTAGATGTAATTATTGTAATTGATCATTAATTGTAAAACAATATTAATTTGATAACAGTGGATAATAGGTGCATTAGTTAACGTTGGCGTATAACTCGGTGATTGTAATACACGATTGTTAACATTAGTTAACAATGAGATGAGTGACAAGAATAAATGCGTGCATGCATAACTCAGTGAGTGTAATATATGAGTAATTTGATCATGTTTATATTACATGTATTAGGGGCATTGATTAACAGCGACGTACATAGCGTATACATGGCGTTGTAGAATATGTATACATTGCTACTCATCATTAGTACAGCTTACATATATTGATTGAATAATGATTTGTTTGGGTAATGGTAATTATGCAAGATTGTTATGTTTGTCAACCGACATCTAAAACGTATGTATAATTACAGCCTAAGCCATCCAGGGTTAGATATAAGCCATCCAGGGTTGGAAATAAGCCATCCAGGATATAAGCCATCCAGGGTTGGAGTAAGCCATCTAGGTTTGGATATCCAGGAGTGGAGCTAAGCTTCCACGACTAACGTTACAAGCGGTGGAGACGGTCCCCGTACCTGCGCAGCCAGGTTTTACTAACGACAACCCCCGGGACACAAGTTGGGCCCGTTACCAGTCCTCACTGGAGGAATATCATTCACAATCTCAGTGGAGATTAACTATCATTGCATCGCGTCATCAACCCTTACAGAAGGCATTTGATGACAATCATCCATTGAATTCGCGCATCATCATCTTCATGAGCTCTCGCGCATCACAGTTATCGCGCTAGATCAACATTGTTATAGCTTTAACAACACTTTAGTGTCTTAGACATTCAGTATTTATAACAATACTAACAACGTCTTAAACGTTCAGGAGAACATTCTTTTCATAGTTCATTTGTGTATTCGCTTGTTTTTTTTAGATAATTGTATATATATTAAACATATTTTAAAAGTTGCATTAAATTTATGTAAATGCATTCACCGTCATTGATTCTTTCCTGAGTTAGCCCAACCACTAAGGTCATCCTGTGACAACTGGTGTCAGAAGTGGAATTTTGGGCGACTACGGAGGGAAAGAATCAATAAGTGATCTTTATGATGATATACTAAATCTCTACTTATTATTTTAGAATTGTGTACCACCCTCTGATCCATCAAGGCGACTGTCGACGATCACGGCCACAGCTTGGAAGACAAGTCAAGACACGACAAGGGTAGGGTGAGTCCAAACTGTTGTTTTGTCCGTTCTTTCCTTGGCGCGAGGTCGCAGTGGTCTACACGAGTGGGTCTGAGGCACTTTTGCTAAATAATTTGGGTGTTTGTTTTTTACCTCCCTTGATATACACATAGTATCCAATTAGGTTGGCTAACAAGACGTTCTACTCATGTTGTGACACTCGAGTATACTTATATTGATGGGAGAAGTAAATATACATGTACATGTTATACACATTTCGATGATTGTATAAGGTTTATGTCCAATATCAAATTAAGATATTTTATGTAGTGTATATGTTTTGTGGAAGCTAGATACTATCTATACATAACCGTTAGTAGTTAGCGCTATGTGTATGTAACTTGTCCTATGATGATGCCCAGGTATTTACTGAGGACACAGTGACTTACCATTAGTAGTTAGTTGAGTAGAATTATTAGTGACGTGTGTATTGTAATTATTGTAGTGTGTAGTTCACAATGTCTATAACCATGACGTCCATAAAGGATCTTACGGAAATGGGTAAGGAGTTAGGGTATGCTGGTGAGGAGCTTAGAACCTTTGTTAAAGACGAACAGGCTAGGGAAAGGGAATTTAGACTTAAGGAAAGAGAATTAGAGAAAGATAGGCTAGAATTCGAAAGTAGATTAGCTAAAGAGAAGTTAGATGCTGATAAAGATAGGTTAGAAGTAGAAGGTAGACTAGTTAAAGATAAGCTAGAATTCGAAAGTAGATTGGCTAAAGAGAAGCTAGATGCTGATAAAGAGAAGTTAGAATTAGAAAGTAGATTAGCTAAAGAGAAGCTAGATAATGATAAAGAGAAGCTAGAATTAGAAGGCAGGTTAGCTAAAGAGACGCGAGATGATGAAAGTAGAATAGTAAGGGAGAAGCAAGAGTTAGAACATGAGAGGTTCGAAACAGATGGTAGACTAGCTAAGGCTAAGATGATAATGGAAAGGGAGCAAAAAGAGTTTGATCATAAGTTAGCTTTAGAGTTGGAAGCAGCTAAGACACATAGTAAGGAAAGTAAAACTGAAGGGAAAGATAGTTATTCTGGAAAGTTAAAAGGTTCGAAGTTACCATACTTTGATGCTGACAAAGATAACATGGACAGTTACTTGTTACGGTTCGAGCGTTATGCTGAGTTACAGGAATGGACCAAAGATAAGTGGGCAGTTCATTTAAGTGCGTTATTGAGAGGCAAGGCCTTAGATGTATTTTCTAGATTACCTAGTTTAGATGCTCTTGACTATGACAAGTTAAAGGATGCTCTTTTAAAGAGATTTGAACTAACTGAAGAAGGTTTTAGAAAGCGGTTTAGAGCTTGCTTGCCTGAGAAAGGCGAGTCATTTATTCAGTTCATTAGTAGATCTAGAAATTACTTAGATAGGTGGTTAGAGTTAGGAAAGGTAGCGCAGACTTATCAGGGCCTCATAGATTTCTTGTTGCGGGACCAGCTATTCAATGTTTGTAGTAGAGATCTGTTCTTATTTCTGAAAGAAAGAAAATTAGCTAGTGTAGGAGAAATGGCAACACAAGCAGATCAGTTTGCCGAGGCTAGAGGCGGAGCTCATAATGTAGTGTCGAAAGACAGAACTTTTAGAGATAGGCAAGGGGACGATCATAAACAGAAAGGCCAGAGTGGAAACTATAGAGGTGGAGGTAGTTCGATGGGTTCTAGAGGAGGTAGCAATAGTGGTAACATAGGTAGACCGTTTATTCGTTGTCGTTACTGTAATGGGAATCATGCTTCACATGAGTGTAGGAAAGCGGTGAAAGTGTCCGCTGTCGTAGACAATTTTAGTGACAATAGTAGAGGGGACAACAATGTAGGTAGTCCGAACCAAGGTTTTAACAACCCATGGAATTTTGGTAGAGGTAGAGGTGGTCAAAACCGAGGTAGAGGTAGAGGCAGAGGTAGTAATAGTCCGGTTATTAAAACCGAGAGTAGTAGCTGTTGTGTTAAAGCGGATGGTGTAATGGCGAAGATCGGAACATGTCTCTTTCCGTATGCAAATCTTCCAACGGCAGATGGTAGAGTGAACGGCACGGACGTAATTGTAATGAGGGATACAGGTTGTACAGGTGTGGTAGTTAGGCGTAGTTTAATTACGGATGACCAGTTGGTAGGTAAACAGTCACCGTGTATGTTGCTAAATAAGTCGGTAGAGCACGTGCCAATAGCGAGAATAGATGTAGATACACCTTTCTTTAAAGGGACTACAGAGGCACTATGTATGGATGACCCGATGTATGATTTAACGATAGGGAACATAGATGGTTCAGCACTTCCGGTAATGTCCGATTTTAGAAGTAGCATAAGTAATGCCGTAGAGACTAGAGCGCAGGTTCAGAAGCAAGCTCAGGCTTATAGAAAATTAAAGGTTCCTGCAGCCGTAGGTGACATATCTAAAGCGGAGTTTATAGAAGCACAAACTCAAGACGAGTCATTAGGTCCTTGTAAAGTGAAGGCCAAGGATGGTGTAGTGAAGAAGTGTAAAGGGTCCGGTAGTTGTAAGTTTGTACATAAAAATAGGTTATTGTACAGAGAATTTGAAGATAGTGGTAGTAGACAGTTTCACCAATTAGTGGTTCCTACCCAGTATAGAACGACAGTGCTTAAGGTAGCTCATGAGTCGATTATGGGAGGTCATTTAGGCGTAAAGAAAACGTCAGATAGAGTATTGGCAGAATTTTATTGGCCAGGCGTTAGCGGAGATGTAACTCGGTATTGTAGGTCCTGCGATGTATGCCAAAGGACAGTACCAAAAGGTCGAGTGACCAAAGTACATTTAGGTCAGATGCCACTGATAGATACACCATTTAAGCGGGTAGCCGTAGACATAGTTGGACCAATTTTTCCAGTGTCGGATAGGAAAAATAGGTACATTTTAACCATGGTAGACTATGCAACTAGGTATCCGGAGGCAGTAGCATTGCCCTCAATTGAAACTGAGAGAGTAGCTGAGGCATTAGTTGATATGTTCAGTAGGCTAGGTGTACCAGAGGAAATGCTGACTGATTGTGGGTCACAGTTTACGTCAGAACTTATGGCTGAAGTAAGCAGGTTATTGTCTTTGCGTCAAATCATGACAACACCATATCACCCTATGTGTAACGGGTTAGTCGAACGATTTAACGGGACGTTAAAGCAAATGTTACGGCGTATGTGTACCGAGAGACCCAAAGATTGGGACAAGTATCTCAATGCTTTATTGTTTGCATTTAGAGAGGTTCCACAAGAGAGTTTAGGATTCTCTCCGTTTGAGTTATTGTACGGTAGGTCAGTTAGAGGTCCCATGAGGATTCTTAGAGAGATGTGGGCAGGTGAAGTAGATAGTGATTAGGTTAAGACTACATATCAGTATGTTTTAGATCTGAAGGAGAAACTAGAGGAGACTTGTAAGATAGCTGACCAGGTGTTACTGTTACTCCCGACCGACAATAACAAGTTGTTATTACAATGGAAAGGTCCGTTTTACGTTAGAGGGATAGTGAACACTATGGATTACCGTATCGAGATAAACGGAAAGTTAAAGACCTTTCATGCGAATATGCTGAAAGAGTATATCAGTAGAACCGATAATGTGCAACAAGGGGTGTTAACCGTAGTTAATGTTGCAGTTATTGAGGATAGTGAGGAAGACAGTAGTGAGGACACTAGTCCCATGTATTTTCCCACTAGTGTAGGTAGGGAGAGAGCAGCCGATGTAGACATATCGGGCATGCTTAGTGTAGAGCAGCAACGAGAGATGGGTAGTTTACTCTCGGAGTTCAGTGATGTCTTGTCCGAAAACCCGGGGCAGACAGATGGAGTGCAACATGATATTGTACTCACATCAGGGGAACCAATAAGAATTAAGGGGTATCCCATTCCGTTTCACTCCCGATCAATTGTTGATGAGGAGGTGAAAGACATGTTGAAATTGGGTGTCATCGAACCTTCAAACGCCCCATTTTCATCCCCAGTCGTACTTATTAAGAAGAAAGATGGGTCAATTCGATTCTGTATCGATTTTAGGCAGCTCAATAAACGTACCATCTTTGATGCAGAGCCAATGCCTAATATTGAGGAGGTATTCTCTAAACTTGCGGGATATTCGTATTTCTCCAAGTTAGACCTCAGTAAAGGTTATTGGCAAGTCCCACTTTCAGACCGAGCTAAAGAGATGACCTCCTTCGAAACTTCGCAAGGACTTTTTAAGTTCAAGGTCATGCCCTTTGGTCTCGTAAACGCCCCAGCAACATTCTGTAGGTTAATGAGGAAAGTCCTGAAGGATTTGTCCAACACAGACAGTTTTGTAGATGACATCCTGGTGTTTACAACAACATTTGAAGACCATATTAAGGCTCTACGTAATCTGTTGGAACGGCTACGCCGGTTTAAACTGACTGCAAAACCTAGCAAGTGTCACATAGGTTACGCAGATATAGAGTGTCTGGGTCATGTTGTCGGGAGGGACCAGAAATTGAAACCCAACCCCGACAAGGTTAAGGCAATTCAGGAAGCACCAAGACCCGAGACAAAGAAACAAGTTAGGTCATTTTTAGGGTTGGCGGGTTTTTACAGGAAGTTTATTCCAAACTTTTCGGCTATAGCTGCACCTTTGTCAGACTTGACAAAGAAAGGTCAACCCAATAGGATAACTTGGGGGGAAAGCCAGGAGCGAGCTTTTGTCTCTTTAAAGGGGAGTCTGGTCAAAACCCCAATACTAAAATTACCTGAACTTTACCAGGAGTTTATCCTCAGAACGGATGCCTCCGATATCGGGGTGGGTGCAGTCCTACTGCAAGAGCAAGATGGGTGTAGTCTCCCCGTGGCTTACGCAAGTCGGAAACTATTACCCCGGGAATGTAACTACTCTGTTATCGAAAGGGAGTGTCTTGCAGTAGTGTGGGGTGTCAGTAAATTCCACCGATATGTTTTTGGTAAGGAATTTGTCTTGGAGACTGACCACCAACCGTTAGCTTATATGAATAAAGCAAAGGTAGCTAACAGTAGGTTAATGAGGTGGGCACTGACTCTGCAGCCTTACCGGATGAAAATTAAAGCAATCCGTGGAAAGGACAATATTGGGGCAGACTATTTAAGTCGCCGCACATAATGACCGGTTTAATACAATAGTGTATTGCAGTGTATTGTACAATAGTAGTATATGTTACGACAGGGTAGTGTACAATTGTAGAATAGTGTTGAAATTGTAATTACATATTATAGTTAGGTTATAACTGCAGTGGTAATAGTTAACATACTCAAGCGATTGAGCGATCAGCTTGTACGTTTTGTCGCTCGTTTGCTCAGAAGAATTAATAGTTTCTTAACGTGTAAATATTAATTATCATTTTGTTGAATTTTAAAAGTGTAGCACTTTCTTTAAGTGGGGAGATGTTGTCACAAAATGTCACGGGTAGAGCGTACTGGTCGTATATAGCTCTTGTATCGGTTACACCCAAAATCTATTGTTCGAGTTGAAACAATTTCACAATATTCATGATCTATTCATGTAACACGTAAAAGCGTGCACATTTTAAGTGGCCGCCAGAGAGGCCGTGTCATAAGTTTAGTTTTGTGCTAATGCATGTAAACGTATAGGTATATTTTCCTTAAACGGCAAAATTGTATAAGGGCCTCGCGTGTAGATTCAATACTGTAGATTTAGCCACGTTTGTCACGGACTGAACGGGGCAAATAATGATTTGGGCCTAATGTTTGCTATAAAACCCATTGTCTTCTAGCTTTCGCCGGGATCATCGATAGTACTTTGTTGGAACAGAGATTGGACGGCAAATTTCACAGGCAACATGTGGTTAGTAGTTTTATTAAACTTTTATCGTATATTTGAATTCAGTGGGCGGCGCCATCTTGTTTGGCGGTTACGACATCCGGTTAGCATTGATGTTTCTCAAACATAACTTTAGACTAGCATATGATTTTGAAGTTACTTTATTAGATGTAATTATTGTAATTGATCATTAATTGTAAAACAATATTAATTTGATAACAGTGGATAATAGGTGCATTAGTTAACGTTGGCGTATAACTCGGTGATTGTAATACACGATTGTTAACATTAGTTAACAATGAGATGAGTGACAAGAATAAATGCGTGCATGCATAACTCAGTGAGTGTAATATATGAGTAATTTGATCATGTTTATATTACATGTATTAGGGGCATTGATTAACAGCGACGTACATAGCGTATACATGGCGTTGTAGAATATGTATACATTGCTACTCATCATTAGTACAGCTTACATATATTGATTGAATAATGATTTGTTTGGGTAATGGTAATTATGCAAGATTGTTATGTTTGTCAACCGACATCTAAAACGTATGTATAATTACAGCCTAAGCCATCCAGGGTTAGATATAAGCCATCCAGGGTTGGAAATAAGCCATCCAGGATATAAGCCATCCAGGGTTGGAGTAAGCCATCTAGGTTTGGATATCCAGGAGTGGAGCTAAGCTTCCACGACTAACGTTACAAGCGGTGGAGACGGTCCCCGTACCTGCGCAGCCAGGTTTTACTAACGACAACCCCCGGGACACAAGGTGGGCCCGTTACCAGTCCTCACTGGAGGAATATCATTCACAATCTCAGTGGAGATTAACTATCATTGCATCGCGTCATCAACCCTTACAGAAGGCATTTGATGACAATCATCCATTGAATTCGCGCATCATCATCTTCATGAGCTCTCGCGCATCACAGTTATCGCGCTAGATCAACATTGTTATAGCTTTAACAACACTTTAGTGTCTTAGACATTCAGTATTTATAACAATACTAACAACGTCTTAAACGTTCAGGAGAACATTCTTTTCATAGTTCATTTGTGTATTCGCTTGTTTTTTTTAGATAATTGTATATATATTAAACATATTTTAAAAGTTGCATTAAATTTATGTAAATGCATTCACCGTCATTGATTCTTTCCTGAGTTAGCCCAACCACTAAGGTCATCCTGTGACATACTTGATGACTCTGAGTGACACTTGACAGAGATGTATGGCTACACCTTTTCTAAAATATAAAACAAAAAATATTTATCCAGTAAAAAGGGCCACAATTTTGCTAAAATGCAATACAGAGTTATGGAACATGTAGCATCCATGTTTTACGGAAGTTGTATTAATAAGTTACAATCACCTATTAGCATACAAGGACTTGCCTAAAAACGTTAATCAGATTTTTGAAGTTGAAAAAGGAACATAACTTTGCTTAAATGCAATACAGAGTTAATATGAACATGTGTCTACTAGCGCCTGTGTTATTCCAAGCTTTACTGAAGTTTTGTTGATGTACGACTTTCAGTTGTTAAAATATATGGACTTGTCAAAAAAGAACATTTAAACCAGAAATTCAAAGTAAAAAAAGGGTCATGCTAATACAGAGTTATGGAACATGTATCTACCAGTATCATTGATGGTACTGATGACATATTTCAAGTTTCACTGTCCAGTGGTTGCTGAAATAATTGGACTATTCTTTTTAGTTACTACAACTGAAAACCAATGTCGACTCAGATGTTGAGTAGATCTACAACAGCTCTTCTTATTCTACGAATAGAAAAACTTAAAAAAAAACATATTCTGGCTTTCAAGTTGACGAAAAAAATAATCTGGCCAGCACTAGGCGTACCCCCCCCCCCCCCCCCCCCCCCCCCCCACCAATCAAAATGGTCGGTCCCTAAGGAAAAGAATTTCCTCTCGTATAAATTAATCAAACAGGAACCTGATTGCATGACCTCTTGTGTGGACGGCGGTTGGGATTGCCACAACATGGTGTTCAGTGCAGTATGTCATGAACGCTTACCCTTGTCGTACCCGTATAGCCAATGCATAGTACAGCTGTGAGCGTATTAAATATATATAGCATGTTGTTTTGTCTTCCTTATGGCATGTGTATAACTTTGTGCGCAAGAATACCTTGGCGTGGTAGACCTCCTATGTTATGGCATCAATATGTCTATTCAATGATAATGTGATGTCATTGGTAACTTACAAGTATTTGACCGGTGCAGCTTATTCATCTAGCCATCCATTGATGCTCCGCATCTGTTTTCTATGGAGCATAATGAGAGGCCAGGGGACCAACCTACCTGTAATGTCACTTTCATTGTCGATCGGAACTCTTCACCAATTTCCGTACTCGGTAAATGTGGCTCGGAAAGTATTGGGTGCCGCTCAATTGTTTTTGGTATCAAAATGATGCATTTGGTTCGGTTTTTGATTGTAGCTCTCCGCAAAATAGTGCTCTTTTTGATAACGTTGTATTGATGACAGTATTGCAGATTTGTGAGTGATTTTGATAACTCTCTTTATATTTAATGTTAGGACAGGAAAATTATACTTTCTAACAAAATAATTCCCAAAATATGTGTAGCTGAAATCAAGACGTTTCGGCCCCAAACAGTTCGTTCGGTTCCAAACAGTTCGTTCCCTATATAATAACTGATTGTTTTGAAGCATTTATTGCGTTTTCCAAATATATACTTTAATATTACGATTGATTTGAAGGGAAAAGAGGAAGCGATATTAGAATGATAATTCTATTATATTCTGGAGTGATTGTTGACTGTTTTGTCAGTCGAGAGTGATATGTCAGCTGCATGCATATAGGAACTTGATATTTTATCAGTAAATCAATTAATACAACACTAAACAAAGAAAGATATGATTCACGAAGTCCATACTGACGTTCATGGTTCTTGATATATTGTTTTATCACATAACGTCCATTGTTAGCAGTGTCGAACACCCATTTAATATTATATTGTATGACACACGTGTAATTCAACCTGAAACGATTTTGATTGGTTGAGTTAAACCTGAAACACTACGCAAGTTTATTAACTGAAACTATTTTATTTATTACAAATTAACCCAGATCTGAGTCATAAACTTATTATTTGTGACAGCTTATTAAAGTAATGCATGTTATACAAAACATTGTTGTTGGTTTGTTAAAAAGTTAGAGTAAACTGCTATTGTGTAAAGAGGTAAAACACGAACTCTTTTATACGCAACTTTACGGTGAGACGCGACGTTACTACCATAAATTTCTTATGGTATATTTTACCCGACTGTTGTATTTGCTTGTGTATACTTAAAATAGCATTTACCATTTTAGAATTGAAATTAGCGTTAATACAAAGTTATATCCAATCCAGATAATCTCTAAGTGTGATATATCATACAATATACAATAGTTTGTCAATCTGAAGCACGTCGTGTTTTCAGCCCTCTTGATACAATTCCTGCCCATATGATCTAAAAACTGTGGAAAAGTGTGCGATATACCATTGTTATGAATAAATCAAACCCTAAGCCAGAGATGAGATGTGTAGGAAATATATATCGAGGCTATATAGGAAATCCTCGGGCAAATATATGGTCTCAGTGATGATACAGTGGCTGCTATGAAAACTGACATAATGATCTATAATTATCGAACCTACATCAATGTGTCGGTTTCATGATTGTGAACATGTATACTAAATATCAAAGATGTATGACTAATGATTTTGGAACATCTTCTTACTTTTTACAACTTCTACATACGTGCTGCGCAAAAATATGCGCAGATCATGATAATTAGTCACTAGAGGGTACCCTTAAACTAAGATTATTAATGTTTAAATTGTTTACGTAGTCTATGTAATGCGAAAACTTACCACCTTCTTCTCTTCTTCTAAATGCCTGTAACAATTTAAATTGCTTCTGAAACAATGTATATATTCTTTGTGAATGTTCGTATATATTTGTCAATTTCGCACTGGATTTTAATCACTGCTGCTCTGGTTCAATTCCTAGACTCGCCAATGTTGGTGTAATGTGGTTGCTGTACCGTTCACAGATGCTTCTTCGATAGGTTTACTTAAGGTTTAGAACCGGTTTAAACCCCCAGTGGCATACTTTGCCACTGACCGTTCCAAGGCGGTAGCCCTATTGTCAACCCTTTTGTGTTTGCGATGTCGTTTGCATTTATTATTGCTTTTGCCTTCTTGTTTGTCTGTTTGCGTGTTTGTTTCTGTGTTTTGTGGTTTACTGTCCTCCTTGAATGCTACTTTTCCTGTCCGATCTTTTTATATTTCTTTTAACGCAACAAGATTAAACTAACGTTCTCATTGGCACCCAAATTAACGATATTAAATTTTATCCAATACATTGAAATTGATATTAAATTAAATGTGATTATTTAAACTATACTATTATATATACTAATAGGAACTTTAACGTCAGGTAGAATAACATTTTGAGTTTCAATGTATTAACAAATCCACCGGTAATTGTAATAAAATGTCGAGTTGCACGTTTATCAAGCTTAAACATAACACTTCCGAAAATAAATCGGAAAACATTGTTACATTACGCTTTAAACGTACCCATTTCCAATTTTATTACAAGAAAATGAAAGTAAGCATGTATATATTTAAAATGTGATAGGTGACCGTTAGGAGTTTCGGTTAATATATTTGTATAGTTATATTTGTTTTGAAATATATATATTGGTTTAAATTGTTGAATACTGAAAACATTATAATTTTAAGTCGTGGATATAATAAATCATTAAATGATTTTAACAGAGAAGTAGGATTTCAAAATTAAAAAGTATTTTGTGTGAAAATGAGATATAGGGTCCTATAGAAACCACAAAGTCCGAACGCAATGGCATCGTAGGTCCGCACTGTACTGCAAACAAGGACTTGATAATACAATGAAAGAGACAAAAAACAACAGAAAGGGTGGTGAAGACAGGGATACCGACTTGGAACGGTCAGTAGGCAATAAGGCCTACTGGTTAGCTTGAATCGATTGTATATATGCGCAAAATCCTCGCTATTATCCTGTCTTCAGCGCCCAAATAGACAAGACAGTGTAAACAGAACTACATCCCTGCAAAAGTAATTGTAACAATAAAGAAATATAAAAAGATCGGAAAGGGAAAGTAGCATTCAAGGAGGACAGTCAACCACAAAACACAGAAACAAACATGCAAACAGACAAACAAGAAGGCAAAAGTAATAATAAAAGCAAACGACATCACAAACACAACGGTGTTGATAATAGGGCTACCGCCTTGAAACGGTCAGTGGCAAAGTAGGCCACTGGGGGTTTAAACCGGTTCTAGGGTGCACCAAACCTCACACTTACCCTACTGTCATCACATTAAAACAAGACAGTGAAAATAAAGAAATCCCCGTCACAATTTAATCTCTAACCAACAAGGCAGCATCAACACGCAATATAAGTCAAACACAAACATGCTCGTGTAAATATAATACAAAAAAAACAATAGCATAGAAAGCAACATTGAAGGTACTCAATGAGTTGGCAGAAGCCAGAGCAACAAGAGAATAAACCATTAAGGGCATATCCAGAGAAACTAACTAAAGAAACACATACAACATAATAAACATCTCAGGATGTATCCAGAATCGTACTGGACAACCATAGTAGTTGCAGCTAAAGGGAAAACAAATCTAAGGTATGACCAGAAAACCCGAGGGACGAAAGCTCATGCACCCACCTCCCTTAGTTGGGGTTTCAGTAGGTACAATCATAGAGTCCCAAGAGGTAGCCCAGTCATCATGAAAACTGTTATGCAAATATATGGAATAATCCAAATACTGTAAATGTAAAACATTTTACTGCACATTTAAACAACGATTAATGATTATTTTATTCAGAGTCCGGTTGCGAAAAGGAATCACGTGGTGTATTTGAATTGTATAATAATTTGAAATTAACCTTACATTATGAGGTACTAGATATTATTGCAAGTTCTCTATGTATTTGTTTACAGATAGCAGTTTTACAGAAGTTATCATTACGCATTAAAATACACTAATATGAAAAAACTAGTATCATCAATACCGCTTCATAGACATATCAATTATTGTGTTATATTAGAAATGTAATAAATATTTTTGTTAATTCATATAGAATTATTTATTTTCAAATTGAAATGTAATTTATATTGTATTAATTTTACTTTATATAGAAATGAACACAAATAGTACTATACACTGTTCCGCTAATCAGGTGACTAATATAGACGTATATATGTTTTGTATTTTTATATGATAATGTAGTTGTACAAGTTAACATAAAATGTTCTATTTTATAACATAAATACATTTAATGTGTAATACTTTGTATACTACTCACATGGATGGCGTTTTGATCTCCGGAAAAATAACAAAAATCACTTCTTTAAGAGACGTCCGACCTTTTAGCTTGAATCTTTTATCACAACTGAACATCACCTCTACATATTGTCCCATGAATACCAAGGAGGCCCTGGTTCAATGGCAGGAAAAGCAATTTTGGATGCATGGAGCTTCGAAGCTTCAATCAAGCAATTGTTCACCAATATGAAACCGTCCTAAATTCTGTAAATATATTTTCAATTACTATATACGCCAAATACTTGAGGTTTTAGTAGTGTGGTGGTTTGCAGTGTGTGGCGGTAAAACGTCTCCCCGTGCTTGCAATCAGGACTTTAATTCATTCATATCGTTGGAGATCGCTGAGCCCGATATTTACAGATATCGGCGGTACATTCTTAAATACCATTGGTTTCCTACTTGAATTTCGAATACTAGGTGGTTCCACTACTGCAGCCTTTGAAGATTCTGAGTAATGTTTAATCACCCTTAGGATATGTTGCTTGCTTTTTAATTTAGTCTTTTGACTATTACCTGTGATATGCAGGCTTCATAGCCACTGCTCAAAACTAAATTTCATTTTGTTTATTTCGCTCACTGTTTTCTCGTTTTAAGCAAATCGTTTTGTTAGAAACTGGGACCATATGCCGCTGACAATGGAATGATTGAGGGTGATGGGCTTTAGTGTAAACGAGTTAAAATACGTCATATCTTGAAAACTGAATAAAGGCACGGTAAGTCGCTCATTATTCTTTTTTTTTTTGGTTTATTTTTTGCGTCAAATATTGATGGAAGATTTATTTCTGCGCTTCAGACCAAAACCGCCAAAACAAAACCACCGCCAATATATATTCTATTAAGGTCCGTGGCTGTGTGCAAATGGGGCTTGAGTGAAGATACCGAGGCCTACACAGTCCTACATCAAATACACAACTTCTTCCAGTCTGTGAATATTTACAAAGTTTAGGAATAAATAAAGTTGGAAATGTTTAATTATATTTCTTTAGTAAATAAATAAAATGCATTTAGTTAGATTGAAATGAAATGAAAATGAAAACAATTCAATACAATCCGTCTGCAAAAAAATAAAGATTACATAATTACTGTGTGCTTGGCATGTATGTGGGCGGCCAAACCCTTCAAACATATAACTTACTAAAGATGATGTCTCTTGTCTCACGATTTAACAAAACAACAGTCCGTTCAATCACTTTTGTCTTTTAATTTAGCGTCTTATTAAACCATTTAACGTACTTTTCCAGATCGTTCAAAAAAGTATGAACCGTTTGATGAAAACACGATTTGTTTGATAATAGATGATACCGATTAATGAACGTTTTCGAACCATTTAATATGTTATGAACTCATTTAACAAATATCCAAACCACACTGTTACATTTTTATAACGATGAAACATTTCAATGGGTATCAACTGGAACCATATTTTGACCATCGAAACCGTCTGGTGTCTTTTGAAATAGTTTAGTAAAACACAGATTATGGTATAGTGTCGTTTGAAATAAGTATATACATAAACATGATATATGGTTAAACCATTTAACGAAACGCCAAGTAATTCAGTGATTGTGTTCGAACGGTGTTCAATCGGATTATCTCGCTAAACTTTCGCAATACCTTGCACAAGTGTTTTTTTCGCTGACGTCACGATATACCAGCTATCATGTATGGACACGGATTCTCAACTTTCAAGGTCGTAAAAAGTTTTAAACCGCGTGGCGGAACTACCTCTATATATCTGGTGTACAAACAATATTTTTAAATCTATCTAATTAGTTTCTAATAATGGATTTTCATGTAATAGTTTTTTTTATCCCCATGTTGTCTATGTGTTGTTTTTTTCAACATGCAACATCATGAACATGTGCAATATAATTCGGATTCGGTCAATGTGAGAGACGTAATATTTAACAGTTTTGAGAGAATCAAGATGGCCATGTGTGCCTTTAAAACATGATGTCCCCTTAAAGTGATATATGACAATATTTATTTTTTAGTAAAACTCTCGTTTCAGATTAGCAATAGATAACCCAAAATATAAAATCATAACTAATAATTATTTCTACAACCTTAATTGGCACCTTGGCAGAAAATAAATCCCTGACACTGTTTATATTTATCATTTCCATTCATTTTATTTTCTGTTTATCGTATGGCTTTTCGTTATGGACAAAGCTACTAAGTATCAAACTACAATCTCATCTATGCATTATTTTAGAGAAAATATAAAGATTGCCAAATGTCTCTTTCGATCATCTTTTTCTTCAATACCTTTATAATTCGTAATCATGATACAAACAAAAGAAGAGGCCCGAGAGGCAGGGGTTGGCGGGAGAAGAGGGGTGTGTGTGCGCGCGCGAGCGCGCGTGCGTGTTTGTGTGTGTGTGGGGAGGAGAGGGGTGTGCGTGTGTGACATGAGTTAGGAAGACATCTGAGTCCCCCATGTTCTTCTTTCCTACCATTCAGTTCTTTTCTATGATATGGCTGCTGGACTCGAATGTCTTCCATGTAGGATAAATTTGTTCGATTTCAACTTGTATTTAGCGACAATTCACATAAGCCGAACCCCTATGCTTTTAGAGAACTATGTTTAACACTTTAGGGGATCTAGGGAACAGTGTAAATACTTTTAGGGATCTAGGGAACATGGGGAAAATACTTTTGGATGGATCTGGGGAGCAATGTCCATTACTTTAAGGGATCTGGGGAACAAGGAACCACCCCCCCCCCACACACACACTCTCCCTTGTGTGGTAACTGTGGCAACTGCAGCTGTGTAGGATAATTATAATTTGTATAAGAGTAATGAAAACTGTTTATTTGCACTAAGAACGCATAGGTTTAGAAAATTAAGTTCTGTTTCATTAAAAAAAATAGTGATAATAAAATAAGAAATAAGAAATTAAAGTCTTTCTAATCACACTGCTATGCTAATTTATTATTTTATGTAAATATCAAACAATACATCAATTTGTACATAGACCTACATACCAACTATGTAGATCTATGTTTTGTATTAATTGCATAACTTTGCTTAAATTTGCGCTTTAAATAAAGTAGTGCGAAAATCAAGTAGCGCGCTCCAAATTTTCATTTAAAAATGTTTGAAATTTTTTATTTTAAAAATCTCAGGATTTTGTGTTTAATAATTGCTTAACTTCATGAGGCTGATTTAAATAGATGATTTGTACACCAGATATAAATCTAGAGATATTTAGCTAAAACTTTTGACGACCTTGAAAGTTGAATCTGTGTCATATATCTGGTACATCGTGACGTCAGCGAAAAAAACACCCGGACAAGATACTGAAAGAAGTTGTAAAATAACGATTTAGATGTGTGTATTAAAACTCTAGTAACCTTTGTCACTTGAAGAAGGCTTCCCTGAAGACGTCATTTCTCCACCACGTATTAAAACTCTACTTACCTTCGTCACTCCATAGGAATCGGACGTATTGTAAACACAGTACAGTATCCCCATATGTAGGTCCACGTTTGTATATAATTTTATATAAAATATATTTTAATATACTAGTAGTGGCTAGTCAGTGTGATATATAACATGCGTTTACAATATGTCCGATTCTTGTGGTCACTCACTCCAGCAGACGCCATTTCTCAACCAAGTGTTATATTCGTGCCGGTGTCACGTTACAAAATACCTAATATAAATGATCAGGTCGACACCGCGACATCGCGACATTACGACAATTGAAAGAATGTCGCGATGTCATTGGCGAGATTACGACATTTTTTTTATTTTTTTTTGAGTTTCTGACAGGAAACCCGTTTAATTCCCCGTCATAGGTGTGTGGGGTCGGGGAGCCATCCCCCAGTCTCACCGTACAATAAACATGTATTCAATATATATATACACAATTCAGAATATTAACATGTAGAACTAATATTACGGCGCTATTTAATGTTTAACGTAAATACATTGCTTGATTAAATCATAATGCAAGTAACTGAAGTGGTAAGTTAACAACTCAGATTTATTTTCCAAATTCTATATATCATGCTTATGTTAATACCATCATCTTGACGAAACGAAATTCAAGAAGAGAATTAGCATGCAAGTAATTGGATATTATATATCACGCTTATGCCAGTACCATCCTCTTGACGAAACGAAATTCAAGCAAAAAAAATAGCATGCCAATCGTTTATCATTTTTAAACATCAAATGTACATATTTTAACAATCTTTAGTCATTAAACACAAACAATTGTTTACACGAATATATCTGCTACGAAGCCTTACAGGGCTATAACTGTTGTTTATAATCAATTGATGTCGTGTTTTCACGCTTTATGTTTTCCCATATAAAAAGTTATTTTATTGACTGCTTTATGTGTAGCAGTAGGAAGTCAGAGCTAGGAGATTTACGACAATTGAAAGAATGTCGCGTTGTCGTGTGCGAGATTACGACAATAAGACATAATGTTGCGACATAGCGATACGACATCGCGACATTGCGATACGACATCACGACATAATTGTCGCGATGTCGTATCACAATGTCGCGATGTCGTATCGCAATGTCGAGTTGTCGTATCGCAATGTCGAGTTGTCGTATCGCAATGTCGCACTGTCGTATGTCGATGTCGCGTTGTCGGGCGTCGTGTATTTTGCACCAACCGGACACCGTATTTTACGGCTAAATAATTTATCGATAAGGCATTAGGATCAATCGTGCAAACTCGCTCATTTCCGTAGATCATCGGAAATAATGATTAAAATAAATAATTATTTTTTGGAAAAAAAAAAAATAAAAAAAATGGTTGAGGCAGTTCCGATTGGCATTAGGATAGTATTTCAACAAACCGACGCGATTTAAAAGTGCATGCGTACGGAGTGTGTACTGGGTAATGTGTAGGCTAGTACCGTGTATGGCACAATAAACAAAGGAAGGTGTAGTACGATAAAAGCTACACATTGTGTACATGTCTACGCACAATTTATACGAGTTCAATGAGTAGGCGATATGATATGTAAACAATGACAATATAAGCCAGGCAATTAAAGAAGTTGCCTTATACACCGAATCATAATTCAAGCTAAGATGAGGGTTTGACTGGAATCCGCAAGACATGGGAGGGTATGAGTAAGGAGTTTTAAACTGCTCATTACTTTTTTCTTTTATTGACCCGGACTGTTTGAATGGACTTTGATTACCGATTTATATACTAATACACAAATGATGAATAAACGACTGCTAACTCTTAAATGGACCCCCCTGTCGACCCGAGAAGGAAGTCGTAGGGTGCGGCTGGGCTGCCCAGGCTATGGGGAAGAGGCTTATTAACCTTATTTTTTGGAATATATTCCCTAAAAGAATCCTCATTAACTGCTGCGTTTCTATTATATCTGCCTCTAGATCTGTAACTGGGGCCGCAGGCGTCTCAGGGATCTGAGGTGGTTCTTGGCTTTCAGTCTGTTCTAACTGCTCCACAGTAACTGGCTGTTTGTCCTCAGTAGCACCTGCTTCCGTGTCCCCACTATCCCCCTCTGTCTCCTGGTGTATTTCCTCGTTTACTGGCCGTTCCTGTGGCCTGAAATTCCCTCTGGAAACATTAGCGTACTACAATAACTCAGTATAATCCCTTCTGAGGTGGCCCACATAGTAGCACCTCAAGCAGAATGGAGGGCGGCCGGTGATGGTGAGAAACATGGACGTGCCACACTCAAACCTCACTATATGCGATATGAACAGTCGCTTACTCACGTCAACCTCAATCCTTACTACCCACATTCCATTCTCTATAACGGCACCTCCATGAGGGGACTTGGTAAGCTCCACACTTAAAACAATACCGTAGTCGCATAGAACGCTTTTGATTAGCTTGTCACTGAAATACAGTGGTAACCAATGTATTCTAATGGACAATATTTGCTTGCCCATAGGTTTCAAGTTAAATTTTTAAGGTACGAAATGTTTTCAATGACCTTAACTTTTCCACGTCACTATCATCTTTAAATGTTACGTACAGAGCCGGATCCATAAATTGGCCCTTGAACAGCCCCGAAACGTTTGCCGGCGGAATCTCATATTTCATCAACATCTGCAGGATCTCCACTCGAGACGTGTATCACCTGGTCGATAGTTTGACTGTATGTTCCAGGCTGTGATGGTCAAAGAACACAGGCGGGATGGCCAAAACAACGGCTGACATATCTCTGTTCTTATTTTTCGTAAATAAAACACGTCTTCTATAATTGTGCTTGTAGTAATGTAGTGAAGCCAGAGATTTACTCAGTAGATTGTCTTAGCATTTTCATCACTTGATCGTCGGATAAACCTCATTGGCTATGGTACCGCCACTGCGCAAAGCTCTTTTTAAAGGGACATACGACGAGTGTGTAGTTCTTACGTAATCGAGTGGAATCAACTATTAAACTCCACTAAAGGTAACTTTTGTTCTGGTCCGTTATTTAGAATATAAACAATATAAATACTTACTAAGTTTTAAAGTACTTCTTTAAATATCTTTGCTTCATAACATGTTAGAATATAAATGGCCCTAAAAATTTAAAGTAATATTCATCGCATTAGATACGTTTAAATTACTTCCCTTTAATAAACTGGAATACACAAAATTAAGGCTATTCTTAAAAATAAAATACTGCTTTGCTCCGAACTACTCACTGGAAAGGCAGCTTCACACCTTTAAAGGACTTACACCCCATCCCACCCATCCCATCCCACTCCAAACAACCCATTCCACCCCCACCACCACCCCTACATCTGTTAGGGTCCGCCGCAAATCGCACCAATACCGGGTATATTGCACCTATAACTCTAGAAAAGAAGAAAAAGAAAAACGGACGGAAACAGAAGTAGAAAATACGGAGCAGTATCTAGCATTATCATTTAGTGTACCAGTGTTTGTTTCCAATGTTTGCGTTTGATCTTTTCCTTGGACTCATCTTTGTCTGAAATTTACAAACTTTATCATTAAATCTCATTATGAGCAGTAATAACACATTTAATACACATTGTTTAAGGTGCATTTGTCCTTTGTCAGAAGGGTTACTGGGAATTGACAGAATATAGTGTATTGAAATGTTTGAAAACAGTAGATTTTATTATAATGTAAGTTATTTTGAAACTTGGCAATAGGTTTGTGAATCCATCCCACTGAAACGTTAGAGTAAAATATAAACAAGAGCATCAATAATTGCAAGGCAATCCATAGTCCCACACCGGCCCAGACAAACATTTTCCAGACATCTTCTATGATGGAGGTCAGAGATTAAGGTCAATGTCACAATGACCTTATTTTGGTATGCGACACAGCGCTATCCCAAGATGTATTCACAAACCAAGTTTAGTATCTCTAAGTGTTATAGTATTAAAACAAAACGGTCCCGACAAGCATTTTCTATGACAGAGGTCACATGTCAAGGTCACAATGACCTTATTTTGGTATGCGACACACCGCTATCCCAAGATGTATTCAAATATCAAGTTTGGTATCTCTAAGTGTTATAGTATTGAAAATACGGTCCGGACAAGTATTTTCTATGACAGAGGTCACAGGTCAAGGTTAAAGTGACATTCTTTTTGGTACGCGACACACCGCTATCTCAAGATGTATCCACAAACAAAGTTTGGTATCTCAAAATCTTGTTGTATTGAAAATATGGCCCGGACAAGCATTTTCGGAACAATTTCTATGACAGAGGTCACAGGTCAAGGTTAAGGTCACTGTGACCTTATTTTGGTATGCGACACACCGCTGTCCCAAGATGTATTCAAATATCAAGTTTGGTATCTCCAGGTGTTATTGTATTGAAAATACGGTCCGACAACCATTTTCTATGACAGAGGTCACAGGTCAAGGTCAAGGTCACAGTGATATTTGGTAAAATACCTGTAACTGAGCATGCGTAAAAATAATTAAGAGTGATGTTTTGCCTGGCCGATTAAGGCAGTTATATTATAGTTGCAGAGTTGAGATTCGCAACATAGTACGTTAAATGTGCTAAGTCTTTCTGACATGTGAAGGTAAATCGTACTAAGTCGCATTCTTTCAAGTCGAAATGATTCAAGAAACACGCAGTAAGTCGAGAAAATGCGGCCGAGAAGACGCGAAACAATGCAACAACCCGCCAATTTCGAAGTCTATAAGGAGGTAAAAAAAAATTTATACTGAGGGCGTGCATCGGAATTGTTTGATATTTTATCTACAGTAACATGGACATACATGTATGAATATAAAAAGTCCGTTTTCAAATAAAAGGATTTAACAATGTGTTAACTAAACCACTCATTAGTCATTATGCGTCGAGCGAGCGAAGCGAGCGATAACAATTTTTATACTGAGGGCTTGCATCGAAATTGTTTGATATTGTATCTACAGTAACATGGACATACATGTAAAAAACTTACCTTGGTCGATTTTAGGGGGGGCGTACGCCGCTTCCGCCCCCCCTAAATCCGCCCATGACCTTGACATTACATTTAAGATAACATGAAACCAGTGTGGGTCATTCTCTCACTATAGGCAGTAAGCCTATGAAGTTTCATGATATTTGTTTGAGGGGTAGAGGAGTTACAGAACGGACAAGGATTTTCATAAGGTAATGGTGACCTTGACCTTAGTCCTCAAAATCCTCTTATCACAGACCGTCCACTCACGAATGTTCATTATATTTGCTTCAGTGGGAAGTACTTACAGGGCGGGCAGACAATGTTGTGTCTAAAACCGGAATGACGGACAAGTAAAACTAGTTAACCGATGCATTTCGATTAGATGGTGTTTAGTTCATACCCACCCGTTAACCTCCGCGATCGGTGTAACAAGTTAAAGGGAAACAACCCATTATAATACGTTTTTCTCTCCAGTTGAGACAGGAAGGAGTAGTCGCTCCTGCTAAAAATTATCACTTTAGCTGCTGTTCATAAACTTCCAAGTTACTTTTTCGTACCCACTATCTCCTAGAATCACGCCATCTTCGAGGTCTCTGTTATTTGCTTCCAAGAAATCACTAAGTACTGATAACCTAAACACCAAACTGTCATGGTTAGATCCTGGCCAGGCAGCATTTATGAAGGTGAATTTCCCTGAAATTAAATAATAATAGTTGAATGGTCCTGTCAGCAATAAGGATCATCCTCCCAACGCATGCAGTCTACTCATTAAGATTCATGATATTTGCAACATATGTCTACTGAAGAGTTGCGGAAATGGATTTTCATGATCGGGTCATGGAGACCTTGACCTTTGACCTACTGACATCAGAATCAACCTTAACTGAAAGAATAAAAACAACACAATAACGCGAGGACATGAAGTAAAAAAAAAAAAAAAACGAAGTCGAAAACTTATGGTGGCTGATTTGTTTCAATTCGTGTTGGCGGAATGAAGACAGATAACACGACACATACCTTATTTGTCGAGTTGACGGGGCGAAGACACAACACGAGAAATATAACGCGACAACTCAACATTCAGAGGGCTCCAACACGACAGAGTTATGTGTCACGTTGTGATTAAGTCGTGTATGAAAATGTTGTTTTATTGCCTTTTATTTGTCGTGTTGTCGTGTCATCGCCCAACACGACATTTTCAAACCCACCGACATGACAACTGAACACATAAATGTGTCGTGTCGGCACCCTATAAATGTCGAATTGTCTTGTAAACTTTGTCGTGTTGTCGTCTCTTCGCCCGGCCACATGACAACACAACAAATAAGGTTTTTGTCGTGTTTGTTATATATGTATCAATATATAAGAATGACAGTCTATGCATTCTGTCTTTATTGAATCATATAGATGTATGCAGTAAGAATGCTAGCATTATAATATTATCAAAGTGGACAGCAGAGGCTATCCGAGATAAGGGAGGAACAAGAGGCGGGGCTTATCAGTCAGTAGAGTAGTGACAGCCAGTACATAAATTCAATAGACATATTGTAACATCTCTCTCCCGGGAAAAAAAGGCATAAAATACATCAAATAGTTCCAGGAAGCAGAATGACATTGATAAACAATAGAGCGTTGTCAGTTTAAAAGATCACGGGAATAGCACCTTCTTATCACTTCCTAGTAATCCTTTGATTAGCTATTCACACTTCTATGGTTAGTTAGTTTACACCATTAACGATGTTCACACACACAAGTTTATTAGTACCACTTCCTGAGATAAACATTGTCCATGAAATGCTGATGAAATATTATCTCTCATTAGGCTTGTGCTAGCCTGCTGAGCTGATTGATGATAATTATAATGTACTGGTCAGTTTCACATTGACTCAATTACTTTCTGTTTAACTGCCCTTCCTGACCTTGTTATGTATTCATTTGAACTTGGTTCTGAAATAGGTTTTGCAGAGATTTGTGACGAGGATCTTTCTTTGACTTGGGGTTCCAATTGGGAGAAATCATTTTCAAAGGGAATCTGTATTTCAGAATCAGCTGTTTCTTGGTTTGGGATTGACTCATTTGTTTTTAATAAATCGTGCCTATTTCTCCTGTACACAGCACCATCTTCCGTTTGAATTGAGTATGAACGTTTATTGTGTTTGTTTACGACTACTGCCTTTTTCCAAGTTTGGTTTGGCTGTTGTATTCTAGCAGGGTTTTTTGTATTTCTGTCGTAATAAACCTTTTCTTTTTGTTTGTGAGACTGAATTTTTTCTTTGACTAGAGAGTGGGGTACTGCGTGAGGAATGAGGTGTTCTTGTACAGTGGGAAGAACTGAGCGTAATTTTCTGCCCATGAGTAGTTCTGAGGGACAGAACCCTATCTCTTCAAGCGGAGTGACTCTATACTCAAGAATGCCAAGCAATGCATCTTTTCCAATTGACTTTGCTTTTGTTAAGATTTTCTTGCAGATATAGACATATTTGTCCGTTGGACCTTGGATGGTAAGGATCTGACGTAATGTGACATATTTGTCCGTTGGACCTTGGATGGTAAGGATCTGACGTAATGTGACTGAAATCCCATTCATTTGCAACATTTGCAAATTCCTGAGAAGCATAACAGGGACCCGAATCCGACACTACTTTCTCAGGTATGCCAAAACGGCCAAATATTCCTTTCATGCGATTGATAACAGTATTACTTTTCATGTTGGGGAGTTCCTTGACCTCGAAGTATCTGCTGTAATAATCGACCACACCAATGTAATTCTTGTTGTCCCATGTAAATAGATCAGTGACAACTGTCTGCCAGGGATAATCAGGAATGTCATGGGATATTAGGGGTTCCTTAGGGTTTGAATTTCTGTGTTCCAAGCAGACAGAACAATTAAGTACCTTTTCAGTTATGTCCGTTGAAATGCGTGACCAGAATATTAACTCTCGGGCCCTTAAGAGACATTTTTCTGTACCCATGTGGCCAATGTGAATTATTTCAAGATTCTTGGTCTTGATTCTTGGGGTATGACAATTTTCTTACCTTTCATGATCAACCCATCTATCACTGATAATTCGTCCCAAAAATTCCAGAAGTCCAAAATTTGGGGTGTCACATTGATTTCTGGATTCCGGCCAACCTTCAAGATAGTGTGCTTAAGGACACTAAATTGTTTGTCATTTTCAGTTTGTGTTTTTAATTTCTGTAATTTTCTGTCACTTACAGGTAAACTTGACATGACCATATTGATCTGTACATCCATACCTACACATAGGTCTGGGTATGTGTCGCTTAATGATTTACGGGAAAGCGTGTCGACAACAGGTATCTGTTTCCCATGTGCATGTGTGACATCTATATCATACCTGTGTAGTTGCAACATCATGCGTTGCAAGCGGGCAGGGGTGGCATGAAGGGGTATCTTTAAAATTGAAACTAATGGCAAATGGTCATAGACGTAGTGGTGAAAACGTTTGCATCCAAAACCGATTGCAAATATTTCCTTTTCAATTTGTGCATAATTGATTTCAGAAACTGTCAAGGACTTCGAAGCATATGCTATAGGTTTTCCTTCTTGCATGGTAGTGACACCGAGGCCAAATTTGCTTGCATCAACTTGCAGGGTCAGTGGTTTGGTGGGGTCATAATATGATAGGATTTGACCTGGATGCTCAGTGATTATCTCTTTGACCTTCTGAAATGCTACAGCTTGAGATTTGTCCCAGGAAAACTCAACATCCTTTGTTTACGCATGGGACTTGTTACCTCAGCCAAGTTTGGTGCGAAACGTGATAAGTAGTTGACCATTCTTAAAATTGTTTCCAGTTCTGCCTTGTTTTTACTGGGTTGCATATCTCTTATAGCCGTGACCTTGGCAGGGTCGGGTTTCAGACCATCTGCCGACAAAATGTGACCAATATAATGGACTTGAGGAACACCGACTTCACGTTTTTCATCGTTCTAACGAACACCCTTTTCAAGACAGCGTTGTAAAACGGATTTTGATTTTTATCATGTTCCTGCATACTTTTTCCAAAAACGCATATGTCGTCTACTATTGCAACGACACCGTTTAGACACTGAAAGCAGTCATCCATTTTCCTCTGAAATTCATCTCCAGATGACTTAAGCCCAAACGACAGCCTTAAGTATTTGTATCTACCAAACATGGTATTGAATGTTGTTAGAAATGACGACCCCTCTGACAATTTTCGTGAAATATTTTGCACCAGAAAGCTTGGGTAGAATTTCTTCTAGTGTTCTCATGGGATAGTGAGGACGAAGGATATTTTAGTTTAATT
Organism: Cyrtodaria siliqua; assembly: GCA_037043455.1. Lineage (NCBI taxonomy): Eukaryota > Metazoa > Mollusca > Bivalvia > Adapedonta > Hiatellidae > Cyrtodaria > Cyrtodaria siliqua. The sequence continues at coordinate 26,387 of JAWPHD010006254.1, read as the reverse complement.
CCTGCGGATCAAGACAAATGCAGAGTTTTCCTTGTTTCTTTTCCACTATGACCATAGAATTTACACAATCTGTAGGTTCATTCACTTTGGCAATGACACCTATTTGTTCCATACGGGCCAGTTCCGCTTTGCGCCTATCTGTTTCCCATGTGCATGTGTGACATCTATATCATACCTGTGTAGTTGCAACATCATGCGTTGCAAGCGGGCAGGGGTGGCATGAAGGGGTATCTTTAAAATTGAAACTAATGGCAAATGGTCATAGACGTAGTGGTGAAAACGTTTGCATCCAAAACCGATTGCAAATATTTCCTTTTTAATTTGTGCATAATTGATTTCAGAAACTGTCAAGGACTTCGAAGCATATGCTATAGGTTTTCCTTCTTGCATGGTAGTGACACCGAGGCCAAATTTGCTTGCATCAACTTGCAGGGTCAGTGGTTTGGTGGGGTCATAATATGATAGGATTTGACCTGGATGCTCAGTGATTATCTCTTTGACCTTCTGAAATGCTACAGCTTGAGATTTGTCCCAGGAAAACTCAACATCCTTTGTTTACGCATGGGACTTGTTACCTCAGCCAAGTTTGGTGCGAAACGTGATAAGTAGTTGACCATTCTTAAAATTGTTTCCAGTTCTGCCTTGTTTTTACTGGGTTGCATATCTCTTATAGCCGTGACCTTGGCAGGGTCGGGTTTCAGACCATCTGCCGACAAAATGTGACCAATATAATGGACTTGAGGAACACCGACTTCACGTTTTTCATCGTTCTAACGAACACCCTTTTCAAGACAGCGTTGTAAAACGGATTTTGATTTTTATCATGTTCCTGCATACTTTTTCCAAAAACGCATATGTCGTCTACTATTGCAACGACACCGTTTAGACACTGAAAGCAGTCATCCATTTTCCTCTGAAATTCATCTCCAGATGACTTAAGCCCAAACGACAGCCTTAAGTATTTGTATCTACCAAACATGGTATTGAATGTTGTTAGAAATGACGACCCCTCTGACAAGTTTCGTGAAATATTTTGCACCAGAAAGCTTGGGTAGAATTTCTTCTAGTGTTCTCATGGGATAGTGAGGACGAAGGATATTTTAGTTTAATTCCTGCGGATCAAGACAAATGCGGAGTTTTCCTTGTTTCTTTTCCACTATGACCATAGAATTTACACAATCTGTAGGTTCATTCACTTTGGCAATGACACCTATTTGTTCCATACGGGCCAGTTCCGCTTTGCGCCTGTCGTGCAATGCGACCGGGGCTTTCCTGGGTGAGTGTATTACAGGAGTTGCATTTCGATCAAGGTGTATTTTGCACTCCCCAGGTAAATTACCTATGCCCTTAAATACCTCAGAATGTTCACTTAGGACGGATGCTCTTGTTAGAAATGTCTGAGAGTTGTCAGTCTCAATAGTGTATGTAAGCTGAATGAGCCCAAATGTTGTAGCAGACTTGCTAAGAGCCAATTTAACATCAAGATTATGAAATACAGAGTATGGTAAAATGTTGACCTGGGCGCCTGTGTCAACCTTGAATTTAACAAGACGAGATGTAGGGCCTACCTTAATCTCTGCAAATACCTGTCCATTGATGTGTCTTCGCCCAACCAACACGACATGGCACAAATCAGCCACCATAAAATGCACAAACTACGGTGTCCGGTTGGGGCCAGTTACAATGTCGTGGGCGACAATGCGACACCCGACAATGCGACATTATGATACGACAACTCGACATTGCGATATAACACATCAATAATTGTCGCGATTAATTGTCGCGATGTCGTATCGCAATGTCGCGTTGTTGCATTGTCGCCAACGACATTCTTTCAATACTCCATGAAATTCTTTCAATACGACATCACCAATTATGTCACGATGTCGTTCGCAATGCCACGATTGTGTATCGCAATGTCGCATTGTCATAATGTAACCAATGACAATGCGACATTCTTTTAATTGGGGTGATGTCGCAATGTCGTTTGCGAAATTACGACAATGGGACATTGCGATACAACATTGCGATACAACATCGTGACATTGCGATACAACATCGCGACATTGCGATACGACATCGCGACATAATTGGTGATGTCGTATCGCAATGTCGCCTTGTCATATCGCAATGTCGAGTTGTCGTATCGCAATGTCGCGATGTTGTATCGCAATGTTGTATCGCAATGTCCCATTGTCGTAATTTCGCAAACGACATTTCGCAATATTGTGATGTCGCATTGCCGGGTGTCGCATTGTCGCTCACAACAGTGTGACATTGTATCTGACACAAACCGGACATAGGCGAAAGTACGCAAACTTAAAAAACACTCTAGATTCCACAATTTGTAAAAGGCGAGTCGTTGCCTAAAATCACAGGTTTATACTAACTTAAATTTCGGTCTCCAGTTTACAAATAATTTTACTAAGATTTTTCATGTAACGAAGAACTGTCGTTAAAGACACAACATGACAAATATTACACGACAACTCAACATTCAGAAGACAGATTTATGTGTCGAGTTGTGGTGAATGAAAAATTGAAAATGTTATGTAGTCACTTTTTATTTGTGTTGTCGTGTCTTTACACCACACCCATTTTAAACGACAACTCGACATTCAGGGGGCACCAACATGCCATATTTATATGTCGAGTTGTCGTGTATGAAAATGTCGTGTTGTTGCGACTTCGCCCCGCTAATATGAGAAAATCTTATTTGTCAAGTTGTCATGTTGGCGGGGCAAAGACACAACACACTTTACGAGACAACTCAACAAATAATTAAGGCATTTGTTGCGCTGTCGTGTTGACTGGGCGACAACACAATGAATAAAAGGCGCAACACAACATTTTCATACCCACCAACATGACAACTCGACACATAAATATGTTGTGTTAGCGCCCTCCAAATGTCGAGTTGTCGTCTCTTCGTCCCGCCAAGCGACAACACAACAAAAAAGGTATTTGTCATGTTGTCTTGTCTTTGCCCAGCCAACACTACATGGCACAAATCATTCACCATAAGTACGGAAACCGAATTTGAATTTGAAAATGGCAAGTTGTCGCCTAAAATCTCAGGTTTATACTAACTTTAAATTTTTGTCTCCGGTTTACAAATAATTTTACTAAGATTTTTCATGTAAAGGAGAACTGTCGCAAAAGTAGAATGCAAACTCTGTTTATTTTTGATGTAAATACTTGTTCGTGCAAAAATGTTTGGAAAATTTAGGTGAAGGTACGGACGCGTCCCATTTGGTGAACATGTTCTAATATCCCATGTATAAAATATTTTGCACAGTAAAGCCCATGCTCCTGGTAAATAGTGCCTGGTTCCTGAACTATTCATACTGGAGAAATGTGTCTAACAGTTGAACAAAATGTCCATTTATTTACAAGTTCTGTGGAGAGATCGGGTGTGGTTGTGAGGTGTTAAAACCCAAGAGATTATTAGTTTAAAAAATATTAATATGATCATTTGGGTATGAAGTCTATTTCAAGGCAGGCTGTTTATATTATAATACAACAAATCTGGTCAAGGTCAGTGTGAGTTGGTGATTGGTCTGAGGGTAATTAGTTAATATAGTGAATGCTTAACTCATTCATCAAAGCAATACATGCGTTAAAAATAATACTTCTGAATTAAAAATTTTACTAATTTATTCTGGATATAAGGTCAAAGTCAAGACCAGTCAGGTAGAGTGTACCTTGCTGGCAGATCAATGATTTGTTATGATCAGATTGATCTGGAATGTCCACATTAATGTATCCATACTCAAAACAGGTTTCTATGATGCAGACATAAAAAGGTATGAACTATGCTAAACATGATGTAAATTAAGACTTTTAATTTCGTAATGTTTGAGTATAGGGATTAGGTAATCTACAATATTGTGTAATTTTTTTCTTTTCTTTGGTTACTCAGTTTTCAATTATTAGACATACACTTTCCAAAACAGCCAACGTTTATTTCTTTCAACGGGAACTTCAACTTTTAAAATTAAATATTAAAATGGCACCATTTCCATCAAAGAAACAGCTAATATAACCTTATTTAACTTTCAGTGTGGATTGAAGCTTTAATACACAGATTTAAATTAACGATTAAATATACCCTGCTTGAAATATGTATGATGCAGATGTAGACAATAAGAATTTGTTCAACATTTTCATAATTTAGTAGGTATTTTTCAATATATTGTTGAATTTGTATTGGCACTGGTATGTTTTTACTCAGCTCAAGTATTAGACAAACCTTTTCCACAACTACCAAAGTTTAGATGATTCAGACAGAACTATTTGAAATTCAGAGTTAAACCTATTAACTTAAAATTAGATATGGAAAATGACACCATGTCTAGAGAAGAAAATCAAATACAACTTTAATATTTAACACTAACGTTATGGAATGATGCTTTTACAACAAACAGGAAACAGCTGACTTTTATAATATTTTCAATGTTTGAAACGATCAAAATGTAATAATGTAAACAACTAGCGTTCTCAGGTTTTCTCTACATAGAGGTGTCACAAAATGTCAAGGGTAGAGCTTATTGGTCGTACATAGCTCTTGTAAGTTGTCAGTCACACACAAATCTATTGTTGAGTTGAAACAAATTCACCATATCCATGATATATTAATGTAACACGTATAAGCGTGCACATTTTAAGTGGCCGCCAGAGAGGCCGTGTCATAAGTTTAGTTTTGTGCTAATGCGTGTAAACGTATAGGTCTATCTTCCTTAAACGGCAAAATGGTATAAGGGGCCTCTCGTGTAGATTCGATACTTCAGATTTAGACACGTTAGCACGGACTGAACGGGGGAAATAATGGTTTGGGCGTAATGTTTGATATAAACCCATTGTCTTCTAGTTCTTGCCGGGATTGATCGATAGTTACTTTGTTTGTAGCAGAGGTTGGACGGCAAAATTCACAGGCAACATGTGGTCAGTATTTATTTTATTAAACTTTTATCGTACATTTGTATTCCGTGGGCGGCGCCATCTTGGTTGGCGGTTACGACATCCGGTTAGCCTTGATGTTTATCAAACATTAACTTGAGACTAGCATATGATTTTGAAGTTACTTTATTAGATGTAATTATTGTAATTGATCATTAATTGTAGAACAATATTAATTTGATAACAGTGGATAATAGGTGCATTAGTTAACGTTGGCGTATAACTCAGCGATTGTAATACACGATTGTTAACATTAGTTAACAATGAGATGAGTGACTAGGATAAATGTTCGACGCGTATGCATAGCGTTGTATAATGTGGTCATTAGTTGACATGCGTGCATGCATAACTCAGTGAGTGTAATATACGAGTGATTTGATAATGTTTATATTACATGTATTAGGGGCATTGATTAACAGCGACGTACATGGCGTATACATGGCGTTGTAGAATATGTATACATTGCTACTCATCATTAGTACAGCTTACATATATTTATTGAATAATGATTTGTTTGGGTAATGATAATTATGCAAGATTGTTATGTTTGTCAACCGACATCTAAAACGTATGTATAATTACAGCCTAAGCCATCCAGGGTTGGAGATAAGCCATCCAGGGTTGGAGTAAGCCATCCAGGTTTGGATATTCCGGAGTGGAGCTAAGCGTCCACGGATAACGTAACGAGCGGTGGAGACGGTCCCCGTACCTGCACAGCACGGCCAGGTTTTAGTTTCGACAACCCCCGGGACACTAAGTGGGCCCGTTATCAGTCCTCACTGGAGGAACATCACCCACAATCTCAGTGGAGGTTAACCGTCATTACATCGCGTCATCAACCCTAATAGGAGGCACTTGATGACAATCATCCATTGGATTCGCGCATCATCATCTTTATGAGCTCTCGCGCATCACAGTTATCGCGCTAGATCCTAAATCAACATTGTTATAAAGAAATACAAAAAGATCGGACAGGGAAAGTAGCATTCAAGGAGGACAGTCAACCACAAAACACAGAAACAAACACGCAAACAGACAAACAAGATGGCAAAGGCAATATTAAATGCAAAAGACAACACAAACACAAAAGGGTTGACAATAGGGCTACCGCCTTGGAACGGTTATTGGCAAAGTAGGCCACCTGGGGTTTAAACCGGTTCTAGGGTGCACCAAACCTCACACTTACCCTACTGTCATCCCATTAAAACTGGACAGTGTAAATAAAGAAATCCCCACCATCATCTAATCTCTAACCAACAAGGCAGCATCAATAGGCAATATAAGTAAAACACAAATATGCTCGTGTAAATATAATACAAAAAACAATAGCCTAGAAAGCCACAATGAAGGTACTCAGTGACTTGGCAGAAGCCAGAGCAGTAAGAGAATACACCATTAAGGGCACGACAAGAAAGATCATGGACAAACATCAAACGCCACCGTCCCAATGGGTTTTAGGTAGGCGTCATCATAGGGTCCACAGCCTGTCCGGTCATCGTACAATTAAAGAGGAAAGCCTAGTGGCGAACTGTAAAAGGGTCCACCACCAAGCATGCAGTACGTTGCAAAATGATAGGGTCATAACCTCTTTTGATAAACTTGTTATCAAGTTTAACAAAGATAGTATGAAAGTGATCATGACCAAGAATCTTAAGAAGTTTATAAATCACTTCACCATAGAAGTCAGGTTGTGATAGTCCTTGTCGCAGAATAGTCCTTAAATTACTCTTATATTTAGAAAGAAGATCAGGGTTACGATAATAAAATTTTGCAAAGGTTTTACGAAGTTTATGGTAACGGTAACCCTGAATGAATAACTTTTTAGTTATACAAAGATTACGAATATTAAAGTCCTCAACTCGAGTACAAGCTCTAGAAAAGCGAATGAGTTGAGACAGATACACCCCATAAAAAGTTGCTCGGGGAACATCCCCATCCAAGTGGGGATAATTAACAATGTCAAAATTAAAATCATCTCTCTTGTCATAGATTTTGCTAATTATTTTACCATATTCAATCGAGAGATCTAAATCAAGAAATAATAACTTTAACAACACTTTAGTGTCTTATACATTCAGTATTTATAACAATACTAAGAACGTCTTAAACGTTTATGAGAACATTCTTTTCATAGTTAATCTGTGTATTCGCTTGTTTTTTTAGATAATTGTATATATATTAAACATATTTTAAAAGTTGCATTAAACTTATGTAAATGCATTCACCGTCATTGATTCTTTCCTGAGTTAGCCCCAACCACTAGGGTCATCCTGTGACAACTGGTTTTCAGAGTAGTGGGATTTTGGGCGAATACGGAGGGAAAGAATCAATAAATGATCTTTATTATGATATACTAAATCTCTACGAATTGTTTTAGAATTGTGTACCACCCTCTGAGACATCAAGGCGACTGTCGACGATCACGGCCACAGCTTGAAAGACAAGTCAAGACACGACAAGGGTAGGGTGAGTCCAAACTGTTGTTTTGTACGTTCTTTCCTTGGCGCGAGGTCGCAGTGGTCTATACGATTTGGTCTGAGGCACGTTTGCTCAATAATTTGAGTGTTTGTTTTTACCTCCCTTGATATACCAATAGTATCCAATTAGGTTGGCGAACAAGACATTCTACTCATGTTGTGACACTCGAGTATACTTATATTGATGGGAGAAGTAAATATACATGTACATGTTATACACATTTCTATGATTGTGTAAGGTTTATGTCCAATATCAAATATAGATAGTTTATGTAGTGTATATGTTTTGTGGAAGCTAGATACTATCTATACATAACTGTTAGTAGTTAGCGCTAGTACAAATGTGTATGTACCTTGTCCTATGATGATGCCCAGGTATTTACTGAGGACACCGTGACTTACCATTAGTAGTTAGTAGAGTAGAATCATTAGTGACTTGTGTATTGTAATTATTGTAGTGAATATTCCACAATGTCTATAACCATGATGTCCATAAAGGATCTTACGGATATGGGTAAGGACTTAGGGTATGCTGGAGAGGAGCTTAGAACCTTTGTTAAAGACGAACAGGATAGGGAAATGGAATTTAGACTTAAGGAAAGAGAATAAGCAAAGCAGGAAAGAGATGAAGAAAGTAGATTAGTTAAAATTAAGTTAGAACTAGAACGTAGATTAGCTTAAGAGAAGCTATAATTAGAAAGTAGATTAACTAAAGAGAAGCTAGATGCTGATAAAGAGAGGCTAGATGCTGATAAAGAGAAGTTAGAATTAGAAGGTAGATCAGCTAAAGAGAAGCTAGAATTCGAAAGTAGATTAGCTACAGAGAGGTTAGAATTAGAAGGTAGGTTAGCTAAGGAGGAGCGAGATGATGATAAAGAGCTGATAGAATTAGCACGGCAGTTAGAACATGAGAGGTTCGAAACAGATGGTAGACTAGCGAAGGCTAAGACAATGATGGAGAGGGAGAAATCAGAGTTTGATCATAAGTTATCTTTAGAGTTGGAAGCAGCTAAGACGCATAGTAAGGACAGTGGAACTGTAGGGAAAGATAGTCATTCTGGGAAGGTAAAAGGTCCGAAGTTACCATACTTTGATGCTGACAAAGATAACATGGACAGTTACTTGCTACGGTTTGAACGTTATGCTGAGTTACAGGAATGGACCAAAGATAAATGGGCAGTTCATTTAAGTGCGTTATTGAGAGGCAAGGCCTTAGATGTATTTTCTAGATTACATAGTGTAGATTCTCTTGACTATGACAAGTTAAAGAATGCTCTGCTAAAGAGATTTGAGTTAGCTAAAGAAAGTTTTAGAAAGCGGTTTAGAGCTTGTTTGCCTGAGAAAGGCGAATCATTTATTCAGTTTATTAGTAAGTCTAGAAATTACTTAGATAGGTGGTTAGAGTTAGGGAAGGTAGCGCAGACTTATCAGCGCCTCATAGATTTTTTGTTGCGGGACCAGCTATTCAATGTTTGTAGTAGAGATCTGTTCTTATTTCTGAAAGAAAGAAAATTAGCTAGTGTAGAAGAAATGGCAACACTAGCAGATCAGTTTGCCGAGGCTAGAGGGGGAGCTCATAATGTAGTGTCGAAAGACAGAACATTTAGAGATAGGCAAGGGGACGATCATAGTAATAAACAGAAAGGCCAGAGTGGAAACTATAGAGGTGGAGGTAGTTCGATGGGTGCTAGAGGAGGTAGCAATAGTGGTAACATAGGTAGACCTTTTTATTCGTTGTCGTCACTGTAATGGGAATCATGCTTCACATGAGTGTAGGACAGCGGTGAAAGTATCCGCTGTCGTAGACAATTTTAGTGACCATAGTACAGGGGACAACAATGTAGGGAGTCAGAACCAAGGTTTTAACAACCCATGGAATTTCGGTAGAGGTAGAGGTGGTCAAAACCGAGGTAGAGGTAGTAATAGTCCGGTTATTAAAACCGAGAGTAGTAGCTGTTGTGTTAAAGCGAATGGTGTAATGGCGAAGATCGGAACATGTATCTTTCCGTATGCAAATCTTCCATATTATTGCACGGGAAATAGAAGAGCACAGATACTCCATGCACGCTTACGAACAAATTGTAGTTCTTTGAACGAACACTTATTCAATAAAAGCATCGTCGAATCTCCCCTTTGTAGATGTGGAGGGGTTGAGAGTACTTACCATTTTTTCTTGGAATGCCCATTATACGATAATTCACGTGTGACCCTATTACAGGAACTGAATCTACTGTGCCCTGTTACCTTAAATAATGTACTATTTGGCGACTTAAGTCTTTCATACGATGTGAATTCAAATATATTTAAATCGGTCCAGAAATACATATTGACTAGTAAACGGTTTTAGGGGAGATGCAGGCAAGACGAACTTGTTTCATTGGTGTGCTCCAAAACGCCTAAACCCTAGGGGCTATGTCTTCTGTGCGAATCCCTTCCTTTATTGTTTTTTTATAGGTTTTTCCTTGCTACCTTTTTCCACTTTTCTTAATTCATACCCATATTATTTTCGTTATTTTCGTTTCTGCATTCTCTAATGTAAATTGATTATTTTCTTATTCCTTAAATTGTTGCTACATTTTTTTCTCCTTTTAGTATTATCATTATTTCTATCGATTGATACAAGCATATTTATATCAAATTTACCGCTATCTTATCCTTAACATATTCAACCAGTGGATAAGAACTCTATAAGATTTTATCTTTCGTTCTGATCCTTTTGTTTTTGTGTACAAATTTTGTGTATTGTTGTAACTATTTGGAAATAAAATATGTTTAAACCAAATCTTCCAACGGCAGATGGTATAGTGAATGGCACGGACGTAATTGTAATGAGGGATACAGGTTGTACATGTGTGGTAGTTAGGCGTCGTTTAGTTTCGGATGACCAGTTGGTAGGTAAACAGTCACCGTGTATGTTGTTAAATAAGTCGGTAGAGTACATGCTAATAGCGAGAATAGATGTAGATACACCTTACTTTAAAGGGACTACAGAGGCACTATGTATGGACGACCCGATGTATGATTTAACGATAGGGAACAAAGAAGGTTCAGCACTTCCGGTAATGTCCGATTTTAGAAGTAGCATAAATAATGCAGTAGAGACTAGAGCGCAGGTTCAGAAGCAAGCTCAGACTTATAGAAAATTAAAGGTTCCTGCAGCCGTAGGTGACATATCCAAAGCGGAGTTTATAGAAGCACAAACTCAAGACGAGTCATTAGGTCCTTGTAAAGTGAAGGCCAAGGATGGTGTAGTGAAGAAGTGTAAAGGGTCCGGTAGTTGTAAGTTTGTACATAAGAATAGGTTATTGTACAGAGAATTTGAAGATAGTGGTAGTAGACAGTTTCACCAATTAGTGGTACCTACCCAGTATAGAACGACAGTGCTTAAGGTAGCTCATGAGTCGATTATGGGAGGTCATTTAGGCGTAAAGAAAACGTCAGATAGAGTATTGGCAGAATTTTATTGGCCAGGCGTTAATGGAGATGTAACTAGGTATTGTAGGTCCTGCGATGTATGCCAAAGGACAGTACCAAAAGGTCAAGTGACCAAAGTACATTTAGGTCAGATGCCACTGATAGATACACCATTTAAGCGGGTAGTCGTAGACATAGTTGGACCAATTTTTCCAGTGTCGGATAGGAAAAATAGGTACATTTTAACCATGGTAGTCTATGCAACTAGGTATCCGGAGGCAGTAGCATTGCCCTCAGTTGAAACTGAGAGAGAAGCTGAGGCATTAGTTGATATGTTAAGTAGGCTAGGTGTACATGAGGAAATGCTGACTGATTGTGGGTCACAGTTTACGTCAGAACTTACGGCTGAAGTAAGCAGGTTATTGTCTTTGCGTCAAATCAGGACAACACGGTATCACCCTATGTGTAACGGGTTAGTCGAACGATTTATCGGGACGTTAAGGCAAATGTTACGGCGTATGTGTACAGAGAGACCCAGATATTGGGACAAGTATCTCAATGCTTTATTGTTTGCATTTAGAGAGGTTCCACAAGAGAGTTTAGAATTTTCTCCGTTTGAGGTATTGTACGGTAGATCAGTTAGAGGTCCCATGAGGATTCTTAGAAAGATGTGGGCAGCTCAAAGTCAGTTAGTTAAGGCAAGTACCAAGTATAAACAGTACTATGACCAGAAAGCTAGAGCTAGGAAGTTTAAGATGGATGACCAGGTGTTACTGTTACTCCCGATCGACAATAACAAGCTGTTATTACAATGGAAAGGTCCGTTTTACGTTAGAGGGATAGTGAACACTATGGATTACCGTATCGAGATAAACGGAAAGTTAAAGACCTTTCATGCGAATATGCTGAAAGAGTATATGAGTAGAACCGATAATGTGCAACAAGGGGTGTTAACGGTAGTTAATGTTGCAGTTATTGACGATAGCGAGGAAGGCTGTAGTGAGGACACTAGTCCCCTGTATTTTCCCACTAGTGTAGGTAAGGAGACAGCAGCCGATGTAGACATATCGGGCATGCTTAGTGTAGCAGAGAAACGAGAGGTAACTCGTTTAGACTCTGAGTGTAGTACTGTTCGGTCCGATAAGTCGAGACCAACAGATGTAGTGCAGTGTAGCTTTAAGCACACGTTAGCAAAGCCGATTAGGGAAACGGGAGACCCTACTCCATTTTGCAAACAGTATACTGGTAATGCGATGGATGCAATGTGTAAAGTTGGAGTTCTTGTAGTGACAGGAAGTAGTGTTATTAGTAACCGTAAAGTCGGTGTAATAGACACAATATTGGGGCAGACTATTTAAGTCGCCGCACATAATGACAGGTTTAGTACTATAGTAGTTTATGTTACGACAGTGTTGTGTAAAATTGTAGAATATTGTTGAAATTTTAATGTTGCTTATTATTTTGCAACCATGTCTTTTGCTAGGACTAATTAATAGTTTAAGTAATCATTTTGTTGAATTTTAAAAAGTGTAGCACTTTCTTTAAGTGGGGAGATGTTGTCACAAAATGTCAAGGGTAGAGCGTATTGGTCGTAAATAGCTCTTGTAAGTTGTCAGTCACACACAAATCTATTGTTGAGTTGAAACAAATTCACCATATCCATGATATATTCATGTAACACGTTAAAGCGTGCACATTTTAAGTGGCCGCCAGAGAGGCCGTGTCATAAGTTTAGTTTTGTGCTAATGCATGTAAACGTATAGGTCTATCTTCCTTAAACGGCAAAATTGTATAAGGGGCCTCTCGTGTAGATTCAATACTGCAGATTTAGCCACGTTTGGTACGGACTGAACGGGGGAAATAATGGTTTGGGCGTAATGTTTGCTATAAAACCCATTGTCTTCTAGTTCTTGCCGGGATTGATCGATAGTTACTTTGTAGAAGAGGTTGGACGGCAAAATTCACAGGAAACCTGTGGTTAAACTTTGATCGTACATGTGTATTTAGTGGGCGGCGCCATCTTTGTTGGCGGTTACGACATCCGGTTAGCCTTGATGTTTCTCAAACATTAACTTTAGACTAGCATATGAATTTGAAGTTACTTTATTAGATGTAATTATTGTAATTGATCATTAATTGTAGAACAATATTAATTTGATAACAATGGATAATAGGTTCATTAGTTAACATTGGCGTATAACTCAGTGATTGTAATACACGATTGTTAACATTAGTTAACAATGAGATGAGTGACTAGAATACATGTTCGACGCGTATGCATAGCGTTGTATAATGTGGTCATTAGTTGACATGCGTGCATGCATAACTCAGTGAGTGTAATATACGAGTGATTTGATAATGTTTATATTACATTTATTAGGGGCATTGATTTACAGCGACGTACATGGCGTATACATGGCGTTGTAGAATATGTATACATTGCTACTCATCATTAGTACAGCTTACATATATTTATTGAATAATGATTTGTTTGGGTAATGATAATTATGCAAGATTGTTATGTTTGTCAACCGACATCTAAAACGTATGTATAATTACAGCCTAAGCCATCCGGGGTTGGAGATAAGCCATCCAGGTTTGGAGTAAGCCATCCAGGTTTGGATATTCCGGAGTGGAGCTAAGCGTCCACGGATAACGTAACGAGCGGTGGAGACGGTCCCTGTACCTGCGCAGCATGGCCAGGTTTTAGTTGCGACAACCCCCGGGACACCAGGTGGGCCCGTTATCAGTCCTCAATGGAGGAACATCACCCACAATCTCATTACATCGCGTCATCAACCCTTACAGAAGGCATTTGATGACAATCATCCATTGGATTCGCGCATCATCATCTTCATGAGCTCTCGCGCATCACAGTTATCGCGCTAGATCATAAATCAACATTGTTATAACTTTAACAACACTTTAGTGTCTTATACATTCAGTATTTATAACAATACTAAGAACGTTCTGTTCATAGTTAATCTGTGTATTCGCTAGTTTTTTTTAGAAAATTGTATATATATTAAACATATTTTAAAAGTTGCATTAAACTTATGTAAATGCATTCACCGTCATTGATTTTTTCCTGAGTTAGCCCCAACCACTAAGGTCATCCTGTGACAAGAGGACAAATCAGCATATAGTCGCCATAGGTAATGGTAATTCTCACTTTGTTTAAATGCCTACTTGTGACCGTTTTTTGGAAATTCAACAGTTGCGATCTAGAGACTAGAGTGGAGAAATTTATGTAAAGAAATGAAAAGTGGGTGGGGTAAAAAATGGAAACGCTGCAAGTTAGCATACCTTCGTGGTCACAAACAGCAAGTACATTTAAACTTGGCGGGAAATGCTTCCTGTTCTGGAACGCTCTCTTGTTATGGACAGGCTTTTGGATACGAATGATTGTACCATCAATGCATCCAATAACATTTTGAAATCCTCTCTTCTCAAAGAAGTCTGCTTTTATTGTCTCCTTATGTTCCCGAGATTGTGGCCAGATAATAAAACTCTCCTGGACTCCACACAGTGCTGTCGTAACATCCTCCAGGACACGTGATACTGTGGATTCTCCTTCCCTAGTGTGTCCCCAACAGTTTGTAAAAAATACCAGTGGCATAAAACCGCAGTGCAATTAATACTTGCTCCTCTGCAGAAAGTGCACGATTTCTTGCTGTTGGGCGCTCTAGTTGCCGCTTTAAAGGTTTTACAATGTACTCAATAGACTCTCTGCCAAACCTATACCTTTCTCTAAGTTCTATGTCGTTTATCTGACAATAAGAATGGCTTGCTCTATAGGTTCTGACATTTCTCCCTGTTTGGACGTTCATCAGAGCAGCATTGGCAGCCATTTTGATTTTTTTACAGTTAAAAGTTTACGAGAATTTTAATGCAGCTCAAAGGTCCATTAACTTTAACGAGTATTTTAAAAAAAAAATAACGGAAACATATTTGAACAACAGCTTTTGACTTACGAAAATAAGTACCGGGGATTTAACGGATAGTTAACATTTCTCCGTTAACTTAACAGGCAAAATCTCGTTAAATCTTTTTTGAACAACTTGCCCATTATATTTACGACGCGACGTCGACAGAGACGCCTTCTTCGGGTAGTATGGTTAATTAAACAAGAATACTGAAAAAATATTCCGATGACTAGGAAATGTTATTTTATATTCTGATAGGAAATTAAATTCCTTAAAACATATTGAAATTGTGCAGTTTTTTATGAAGCCGTTTAAAAGATAAAAGGCTTTAACTTTGTTTTTTCTATAAATTTCACTGTAAAAAATCGGTGAAAGAAAAAGAAATTATATAAATATTATATTACGCCTCAACTTAAATGAAATAATTTATATATCAATTGAAAGGATTCATCAAGACGAATAGTTTGATATTAAAATAATTACATGTGACTAGCCTAACACTCTAAAAACGTTAGGCTAGTCATGTTCATTATAATCCAGCTAGGAGACAACATTCAGAAAATACGCTTGTACTCTGGTGAAAGTTTAATAGCATATCAGCTATTATCAGCTGGAATTATTATATTGTTTAAAATAAAAATATAAATGCCATAAGAAACAAGACAGGAAAGAATACATACTTCAATAGACATTTTCTAAGTTCAAGGCCTGAAACACAGATTAAAATGCACATGTTATACTTCATATTGACTAACCGATTATAACTGATGATTGATCGGTTATATCCAATCAATGGTAACCAATCATCCAGTAGTAACTGGCAGATGAATGATATAATTTGATCTTCATACCTAGTTTTTGCAGCTGATTAGCACACTTTTGAAAGAATTATATACGCATCTAATTTTGAATACTTTTCAGTTTATGGAGCTAATTTAATTGCTTAATCTCGTGTGACTGAATAGAAAATGGCTATTCTGTGGTCTAAACTGAATACACTGATGATATTTTATCGTTCTTGCACTATTTATGATTTTATCATTACCAACCTCCCTTCCTGGGGTATTAACGATGGTAGTGGTTGGCAAATTTACCATAAACGCAAAGTGAATGGAAAATTTACCATGAAGTTATTTATGGTAAAGTTTCCATTCCGTTCAAACCGCAATATTTACATTTCTGTTGCATTGACCTTAAATGAAACACATTTACTGCTGCATTTAAATTCCCAGTGAAATAACACGTTTACGTTTTGGGCAGAGCTAAAGCAAACATTTTAGGTATAGTTTATTAGTTTGATTAACTGTCACCAAAGTGCATAAAAGGATTAAATTCAATATTTCGATATTTTTACGGGTTATGAAAAACATAAGCTAGTTTAAATTTAGCGAGAAGTGTCTCGGACTTCACACTAGCCTAATATTTTGCATAGCCTGTCGAACAATCCAAATATTGAATTAAATCCTTAAAAAATCAATTCTTCAATGGATTCAGATAGTTTTTCATTTGCCTGACTCCAGTACATGCTTGTTAACATCCCTCTGCCAGGACATATTTTCCGTTTTGCATTGTTAAACACTCGCTCCTTGAACATATATTTTTTAATGGCTTATCGACAAATTATCTAAGGTTATTTAGAGCCGCCCCAGATAGAGGAGAAGGATGTATAGGAATCATATAACCTTCAATACACAGGACTGCCCACTTTATGTCCGGCGCATCCTAGACCCGGATAGTAAAGAGGCTGCTTCTAAAACTTTCTCGTCTCTCACAGCTATGGGTTTGAATCCCACTGTAAGCTTGACTTGTCAAGTGAAAAAGTGTCGATAATCACAGACGGCTGGAGGTATATACAGTACTGGTTCTACCCGAGAAAAAAATGGGTCTGCTTTTGCCACAAAAAAAATATATAACCTAAAATGTGCTAAAAATGATTCAAACGTAAATGACAAAGCTAAGAAATTAAACGCTTTCCCATGGGCACATTGAAACACTCAGTGGTGCAAGTAAAAGCTCTAGATTCAAAGAAATATAAAAAGATCGGACAGGGAAAGTAGCATTCAAGGAAGACAGTCAACCACAAAACACAGAAACAAACATGGAAACAGACGAACCAGAAGGCAAAAGTAAGCAACGACATCACAAACACAAAAGGGTTGACAATAGGGCTACCGCCTTGGAACGGTCAGTGGCAAAGAAGGACACAGGGGGGTTAAACCGGTTCTAGGGTGCACCAAACCTCACACTTACTCTACTGTCAACCCATTAAAACAGGACAGTGTAAATAAAGAAATCCCCGCCATGATCTAATCTATAACCAATAAGGCAGCATCAATAGGCAAAGTCTACCATGCTGTATCACAACCGTTTCAGAAATTAAGATGTTTTAGACAAATGCGATCAATAGCATTTGCTGAATCGGTTATAAAATTGTGTTTTGAAAATATGTGGGGTTTTTGTTGTTGTTTTTAATATCTTTTATATTTTTCAGTGCCATTTCTGCCTTAAGCTGCACCCTTAGATGTCCTGAATGTTCAAGAATGTCCAAGAAAAGAATATAGTATGCGTCAGTCTTCCATTTTTTGTGGTTGTTTATGACTGCGTTCTGCTTTATGTAGAACTCAGCATTAATAACCTGCAACGGATGGCTTGAAC
Source organism: Cyrtodaria siliqua (assembly GCA_037043455.1). Classification (NCBI taxonomy): domain Eukaryota; kingdom Metazoa; phylum Mollusca; class Bivalvia; order Adapedonta; family Hiatellidae; genus Cyrtodaria; species Cyrtodaria siliqua. The sequence goes on along the minus strand of JAWPHD010006254.1, from coordinate 8,956 downwards.
TTGCAACCGAAATAAAAAGGACTGGGTGTACATGTACCATTAATGAGTCGCAGTTATCTGTGGCTGATGGATACAATAGTGGGAATAAGGGATGTATCAAACAATCAATTGTGGCCAACGATCAGTTATGTAGTAATTGATATTAGATTACGACATTCCACAAGAGATCATTGCAAAACATAGAATTATATTATCGCTGAAAACAAAAACAAAACATACAAGCTACTTAGTCAAAAATCAGTCGGATTACCACGTCTCAAAAATTACAAAAATAAACTCCTTTTCTATATACAAAGAAAGTTACATTTATTCGCATACAATGCAGAGACTGGGAAGCGAACCAGAGCTGCATTCGTCTAGTGACATTGGTGAGAAGTGAGTGTGTTCAAGTATGTTACCCAGACATGATTTGATATTTTGTAGCGCATCCGTGGTTGAGAGGGTAAATAAATACAAAAAGATCGGACAGGTAAAGTAGCATTCAAGGAGGACAGTCAACCACAAAACACAGAAACAAACACGCAAACAGACAAACAAGAATGCAAAGGCAATATTAAATGCAAGAAACAACACAAACACAAAAGGGTTGACAATAGGGCTACCGCCTTGGAACGGTCAGTGGAAAAGTAGGCCACTGGGGGGTTAAACCGGTTCTATGGTGCACCAAACCTCACACTTACCCTACTGTCATCCCATTAAAACAGGACAGTGTAAATAAATAAATCCCCGCCATCATCTAATCTCTAACCAACAAGGCAGCATCAATAGGCAATATAAGTAAAACACAAATATGCTCGTGTAAATATGATACAAAAAAACAATATCCTAGAAAGCCACAATGAAGCTACTCAATGACTTGGCAGAAGCCAGAGCAGTAAGAGAATAAATCATTAAGGGCACGACAAGAAAGATCATGGACAAAACATCAAACGCCACCGTCCCAATGGGCTTTAGGTAGGCGTCATCATAGGGTCCATAGCCTGTCCGGTCATCGTACAATTAAAGAGGAAAACATAGTGGCGAACTGTAAAAGGGTCCACCACCAAGCACGCAGTACGTTGCAAAATGATAGGGTCATAACCTTTTTTGATAAACTTGTTAACAAGTTTAACAAAGATAGTATGAAAGTGATCATGACCAAGAATCTTACGAAGTTTATAAATCACATCACCATAGAAGTCAGGTTGTGATAGTCCTTGTCGCAGAAGAGTCCTTAAATTACTCTTATATTTAGAAAGAAGATCAGGGTTACGATAATAAAATTTTGCAAAGGTTTTACGAAGTTTATGGTAACGGTAACCCTGACTGAGTAACTTTTTAGTTATACAAAGATTACGAATATTAAAGTCCTCAACTCGAGTACAAGCTCTAGAAAAACGAATGAGTTGAAACGGATACACCCCATAAGAAGTTGCTCGGGGAACATCCCCATCCAAGTGGGAATAATTAACAATGTCAAAATTAAAATCATCTCTCTTATCATAGATTTTGCTAATTATTTTACCATATTCAATCGAGAGATCTAAATCAAGAAAAGAAGCGTTATTATCAGATATATTTTCTCTATTAAGCTGAAGTTCTTTAGGATAAATATTATCAACCATAGTTGGAAAGAAAGGGTTGTCAATGTTCAGTATGTCATCCAGATACCGAGAGGTGTCATTAAAAGCTTCAATAACATCTGCCTGGGTATCTGGTGAAAGACTCAACATGAAATCTCTTTCATAGCAAAATAAACACAGATCTGCGACAAGTGGTGCACAGTTCGTACCCATAATGATACCAACAATTTGTCTATAAACGGTGGCACCATACCTGACGAAAATATTATCTAATAGGAAGATGAGTGCTTCACAAACTTCATAGCAAGTCCACATAGTATAATTGTCTAAACTGCCGTTAGTAAAAAAAGCTTTAATATTATTACATGCCAAAAATGTAGTATTTTCTCTAGCGAATGTTTTTTGAATAAGAGTAATTAGCTTGTCTTTAATAAGGTGATGTGGTAAGGTTGTATATAGTGTAGAGAAGTCATAATGCTAATTGATGAAACTAGACCTTTATTGAACATTTTATCCAGAACGTCTCCGGAAATTTTTATAGACCAAAATAAATGAATCCCAGAGTTTTCATAAGTTTTATCACAATATAGTTTAACGTGATCTTTAACGGCAGTAAGACAAGAAGTTAAAAGTTTGGAGATGTTTGTTGTGGTGCAAGCACTAGAATTAGAAATAAAGCGAGCCTTATATGGATTTTTCTGTAATTTAGGAATCCAGTACATGGTAGGCAGTTTATTTTGCTTATCGTTTACACCTGCCTTGAAAGTAGTGCACCGAGTGATATGTGCGGAAACAACATCAGCCTCAGTAGAATTAACTGGAGTATACGAATTGGTGCTGCCGAGTTCCAGAGATAAAACATTGACGTAATGTAGGCGTCAAACAATAATTACATTATTAGCTGCTTTATCTGCAGGAACTAAAACAAATTTATTATGAAATTCCTGAATTCCCGATTTTAAATTACGAAAGGAAAACCTAGGTCTCGGAGGAAGTAAAGAGGGGTTAGCATTATAAAAGTTAATACGTGTATCTATAATTTTCCGAATAGACTTTTTCCAAGTAGAAAGTGAGTTTGGGTCCGCATGTTCTCTACGACACCATTTGATACTAAAATCTTCAATGGAGTGGGCGATCTGGGTACGACAGGTATTAAAATCAATAATTGAAGGTAATCTATATTTAGGACCTTTCGAAAACAAATGCCGAATACGTTTATCAATAATATCAAATTTACCAGTGATGACATGACCTGCTGAAGCATAGCAAAATTGTGATGTGTTGCATTCACATTCCTTAGGAGTATTATGTACTATATCAAGGTCAGAAACTATTTTGTTATAATTGAAAATAAGATTTCTAATTGGCTTTTTATACTTATAACAAATTTCGGAATTTTTGAAATATTTTGGGATAGAATCAACTACATGAGTATCTCGAAAAATACTAGGCATGTCAATGAAATCAATACCTTTATTAATATATAGTAGTTTTAGGAAATGCCTGACATGATCAGACTCCTTGTCAATATGGGGTCGGAGAACATGTTGTGTATAGCTTTGAACTATGGAAGCAGTGTTATACAAGGGATCTGTACGAATGAAAATTTTGTCGGCTTCCTCGTCAATCAACTTTAGTGATGAAATGGACAAAGAGGTAAGCCGTGAAAGCATAGAGTGCTTTCCAGACTGTTTAAAAATAGTATGTTAATCAGCGACAGAAATAATTACTCGCGATTTACGTTTGATGTTACCATTACGCCTAATACCATGAGACCTAGATTTATGCTTACGAATAGAAAATATAGAAAAAATGTCAATATTAGGATCTTTAGAAATATTTCCTTCTTGATAAATATTGTCATTAAGGCCGAGTGGATAAGGTGTCTGTAAGTTTTTCATCCACTTAAGTTCTGCAATATGTCTAGCTTTTATTTAAAGCTTTTAGTAGCATCATTATCAAAAAATATATATTCAAGCGATTAAACAGTTACGTTATTAAAATTATGACCTGACTGACACTGCATTGAAAACCATCTCAACGCTGCAGGTTCGATTCCCACTGGGAGTTCGACTTGTAAGTGTCGATTCTTATGGACGACGGGAAGTATACAGTATGTGTCTTACATGTTCTACCCAGGAATAAGTGAGTAGTCTACTAACAACTGTAAACCGTCATACATAGCCTAATGGAAAATGACGATATACGCCAAACAAACAAAAACGATGAAGTTTTATTTCAATTGCCCTTAAGACAAAAGTTCTTGTCCGGTCCATGTGGTAAGTAGCATACACATCTATGGGTCCTTTATTCAAGGACATGCAGTTTTCATGTCCAGTCATACTCCTAAACCCCTTCTTCTTAGGATCTTCATAGATCATATTTAGCTTTTAAAATAATGAGACGCAACCTAATTTGCCTATGTGTTTTCAATATACCGTGTGTTGCACATTAATGTTTACATGTTCAAGGTCAGTGTGAATAATGATATACATGTACTTTTGGTGTTCATTCCAATCAGCTGTCCAACACTTTCAGATAATGAGATGAAACCATTACCCTATCATTAATATATTGGGCGTGAAAATTACTTAAATCCAAGGTCAAGCTTCTTGCGCAAGACATTTTCACTTGGCTTTGTCCGTCTGATGGGGATGGTAAATAGAATGTCCAAACTTCCAAAGGCTATCCTGTCTGCATGTTAAATAATTATTACAATCTTTCTGACAGTAAGAGTAGGGCAGGGTTTCATGATTAATTTTATTCTTCACTTCTCACTGAGGTGGCTCTAATAACCATGGCTCTAATAACCATAATGTGCTGATGATTACTTTAATTTGCATTCCAGTGTTTTTTTATTGAGTTGAGCTCGCTATGAGGCAGTGCCTTATTCATATTATAATACTCTTTGCATGATCGTATTCACCTAATTTAATTCACATAGCTTGCGTATACTTGATCATCTTCGACGCTTGATTGACCGTTTGCGCATAAACTAATTTGAAACAGGAAGCACGTGACCGTATTTTTTTTTATTAAAGTATTTCTGACCATACGCATATGGTTCATAGATATAATAATGAAGTTTACCTCTTTGTTTTTTTCCTCGCCTTTTCGAAGTAAAAAAAGAGACATAGGTTTGCTTTTCCGGCGGCGGCGGCGGCGGCGGCGGCGGCGGCGGCGGCAGCGGCGGCGGCGGCGGCATTCAAGTTTTGCGTTTAGGTCATTTTCTCACAAACTGTATGCACTAGACCTTGGGTGTTACATCACAACGTGACAAAGCAAATGTGGAAGTGACCTTGACCTCCAAGCAAAGGGCAGATAACTTAACAATTTTTAGGTTCATCTTTTGCGTTTAGTCACTTTTTCATAAACTGTATGCACTAGACCTTTTAAACTTTGCTTACATCGCGACGTGGCAAAGCAAATATGGAAGTGACCTTGACCCTCCAAGCAAAGGGCAGATAACTTAATAGACCTTTCAAACTTTGCTTATAGTTGTATCTTGGGTGGTTCATCGCAACGTGACAAAGCAAATATGGAAGTGACCTTGACCCTCCAAGCAAAGGGCAGATAACTTAATAATTTTTAGGTTCAACTTTGCGTTTAGGTCACTTTTTCGCAAACTGTATTCACTAGACCTTTACAAATTTGCTTATAGTTGTATCTTGAGTGGTACATCGCAATGTGACAAAGCAAATGTGGAAGTGACCTTGACCTTCCAAGCAAAGGGCAGATAACCTTCTAATTGTTACCTTCAACTTTGGCGTTTAGGTCACTTTTTCACAAACTGTATGCACTAAGAGCTTTCAAACTTTGCTTATAGTTGTATATTGCAACGTGATAAAGCAAATGTGGATGTGACCTTCGATGTGACCTTCACCATCCATGCAAAAGGGCAGATAACTTTAAATTGTTACATTTACATCACTTTCTCATAAACTATAAGTATGCACTAGATGTTTTAAAACCTAATTTATAGCTTAATCTTTGGAAGAAAACATATTCTATTTTGACATAGTTGTGTCTTGCGTAGTGCATCTGTTTGAATGCGTGGATTTCATTTATGACATTGACATACTTTTTGGAGCTGATGATTATTAGCTCTACTAGACAAAGGCCTTCATTTTTCATCCGATCGTTACTAAACTTTACAACAGTTTGTTAAATATCAATGAAAGCTGGCATAAGCTTGAAAACCAGCCAGATCGGACAAGTAACAGCGGAGTTATGCCTTTGATTTAGTTAAAAGTGCTACATTTTGCCTCGTTAATACGATAGGGCTTTCATTTTTCATCTGATCATTACCAGATGTTTTTCCTCTTTTTTTTCTTTTTTTTTATAATTAGTATATTTGTTGTTTACATTTTTTTAAATAGATTTTTTTTTTTCAGAATTTTTTTTTTGTTTGAATTGTTCATTATATTCTTTTTATATTTTTCTTTTGATTTTTTTTTTTAATTTGTTGTTTTTTATTTGATTGATTGATTGATTTTTTTTTATTTTTTTTTTTTTTTAAATTTTTATATATATTTTTTTAATTACTTTTTTTTTTATTTTTTTTTTTTTTTAACTTACTTTTTTTTAAATTTTTGTTGGTGTAAACGCCGTGTTAGCCAAGCATTGCTATGATTTCTCGTTGTGCCTTGACGTTTTCTTGTCGGCGCTACTCCTCCTAAACGCCTTGTTGGATTTTGACGAATCTTTGCAGGAAGATCAGTAAGTTGTCTAGTTGTGCATGTCATGCTTTAGTATATGGATCGACTCGCACTGTCGTACTTGCAGATGCTCGATCATATACATAATCAAGGATGACGACTCGCCTTAGGAGCCTTTCGTACTCCCCAGCCGAAAGTCTATATGCTGAAGCTAATGAAACATCACTGTCTCATAGAACGGGACAAATTAGCCCTTCAGTATACCATTAAATTACAATCTAACCCTTCAATCCAACTTTCGATTACTGTTTTAATCCTAATTATCAACCTCTTTTTTGATCGACAAAACGGAAGGCCATTCGGCCATTTGGTCTTCGTATTAAACCAAAATTAAGAGTCGCTGAAATCGACCTAAATTTAAATGCCAAGTACAAAGTACCCACAAATTCCACCGTGGACTTTGGAAACACCAACAATTATTTTTTGATCTTTGTAACTAATAACAAATCCATTACAGATCCTACTATCTTTCAAAGCAAATTTAATCAAATTAAATCGAAAGACAGTAACTTTCAACATATATACACAGATGGTTCTAACGATGGAGACAAGGTAGCTGCAGCAGCTGTGGTTCACAAACATAGCATAAAGAGCCGCCTGCCTGACAAGGCCTCCATCTTCCCAACTAAACTTAAGGCAATTGAACTTGATATTTTATGATTCCCTTTCATCTCTTCAAGCACTGGGTAATATGAAACATGTGGCTTCAACTTTTAGAAAAGTACAATTATCTTATAGTTGATAATATTATTATTTTCTGCTGGCTTCCTGTAGGAATACCGTGGTAAAGTGCTGCTAAGGCAGCATTAGGTTTACATATATATAATACCAAATTACCTCATACTGATTTTAAAAGTTGTATCAACATATATTCGTAACTCTTGGCAAGCCGCTTGGGATTTGTCAGTTAACAATAAACTCCATTCAATTAAACCTTTACTCGAGAATGGCGTTCTTCTAGTAGACCCATTCGTCGAGAAGAAGTTGTCCTAGCCCGGTGCAGGATAGGGCATACACGTTATACTCATAGTTATTACAAGCTGAGCAAATACCAGACATGTATACCCTGCTTTGCATCGTTAACTGTCAAACACATCTTATTGGAATGTGTAGACTTTGATCCTACTATGCGTCAAAGGTACTACAATGTTAATACTATGAAAGAGTTATTTGATACTATAGATTTTAGTCTTGTTTTAGATTTCCTAAAAGAGATCAGATTATATAAATCATAATAATGTGTTCGTATATATATCTACTTGTTTATATACCCGTTGACGGGCATTTGTTGATTTACATACATAGTTTATATTTCACCTTATCATCCCTTATTTTTTTAATAGTTTTGTCTTTATATATTTACATTATTTTTAATTAATACTTCATTTCTTCATTTTTCATCAATTTTTGTGCACAATATGACCTATTTATTTGTCGACGTGCCGTAAAACACCATTCATTCATTCACGCTTTTTGTTCCAGTTCGCTGATATATGACGGAGTTATGGAACTTTGACATTTTTACTTTACATTTCTTGTTGGCGCCCACTCCTCCTAAACGGCTTGTTGGATTTCTACAAAATTTGGCAGGAAGCCTCAGTATGATGTCTAGTTGTGCAAGGCATGGTATATCAATGAAATCTTTGGACAAGTTAGAAAACCAGCTACTACTCTTGTTAGCAACGACAGGTTATGGCGCTTGATTTGTTGAAAAATGCTATATTGTATTTTCCTTTGTTAAATCTGTAGTTACTTTATTTTTCAATCTGATCTTTACCATATTTGTTTAGAATGTTAATATAAATCCCCACCACCACCCACACCCATTTTCATGAAATTTCATTCATAAAAGAAAGCGAGACAAATTAAAAAATACCCATGCACCAGACTAGACACAGCAGACTTATTGCCCATGACTTACCAGATGAGCGATCTAAGGCCATCCTATCACTGTTGTTTTTGCAATGTTTTAAAAAAACTACTGATGGGAATTTTATGTCGAAGACCCTTGATATAAGAGCCGTTTTCGCCAGTAGAGCATCCACAGGCCCCTTGTTTTTAAACAAATGCACTTAAAATTCATCTCAGCAAACCGAAAACTCCATTGTATTTAGTGAAACATGTTTACAAACTTTCATTTAAGCATCATTGACTGTGTTTATTTTTAAGGCCAGCCCCCGTTAGGCGAGACATGTGGATCCATGGATTTCTTGTTATCTTTGTTTGTTACTACAATTGTCTTGTCTTTTGCCTTTCCGTATATACTGGATAACAGACGATCCTGTCTCGGCCAATCAGAAACAATAACCATTGTATCTGCAAAAACCAAACTTTGTTCAAAAGGACTGTTCTAGACGTTTGTCTTGAAAACAAGCAAGCGTCGCAGATGATCTAGACCAATAGCTGGCGTGTGGGAATGCTTATATCATAATACACTATCGTAGTAAATATGCGAATCATTGCTCGGTCTTTTCCGTTTAGCTCGGTGTTGAATCGGAATTGTCTCGTCGATTTGCCGTCACCGTAATTGTCCGACGCAACATACGACTTGCACTATATGCATACTTATATCGTTCATGTATCTGTCAGTCACGGAGAATGTGCGTCCCAGTAGAGCTCACGTGGTAACTGAAACATGAACCTATATAAAATACTTAGAATGTGTCGTTTCGTTTT